>CAAKHC010016836.1:10006-21401 GCA_901007825.1 Macroramphosus scolopax | reverse complement strand
AATGTATCAAAATGACGTTTAAGGCTGGATTATCAGCTTCCCTCCATTAGTGTTGCGATGACACACATCATGCTTGCAGACACACACCATGGATGAAGACCTGGATACAGGAGCTGCGCTCTGGCTCATGATTAGCAGGTTAGCATGTCCTTCAATCTTCCAACAGGGGCGGACACCCCAACTTTCTCTTGAGATGTTTCCCCTTGTCGTCCTGGAATATAAAATATGAAGCGCTAACTTGTTGAGCTTGAATACAAATGACTCAAGTGCAAAGGAAGTTAAAGTTCATTTAGTGACCAATAGTGAACCAGCTGTGCATCACAGCCTTCGTCAGCCAAGACCTTCATGAGTCTTTGTTGATTCTGTTTCAGAGTGGTGGAGCCAGTCTGCTGGTGTCACCCTGCTCCTCCATCCCTCTGTACTGGGAGGCTCCAACATCCAAGTCAAAGAAAAGGAAGAAAAATACTTTTTTTAAATGAAATTTCTTGACTTTAATTGATTTCTACAAACATCCAGACGTAAACAACATTCAGTGTTTCGGGATTTAATGACAGAATGTATTTTTTACTTCTGAGAACGTTATTAAATTTGAAGAACCGACTGTGAATAACAAGTTACAAGAAGGGGAGTCTCGGGAGGTCGGGGAGTAAATAATTCAAACTAAAGGACGATTGTAGTGCATCTCATACAGATCTGAAAGGGTGTGTTAGATCTTCCTACACTTGGGGAGGTTGTTTTGACCTCGCCCACGGACGGAGTCAGAGACAAATCTGAGCACGAGTCATTACGAACTGTGACACCTGATGCAGATTGTCAAATCGATCTGGTCGAGACACTTCTTCATGCAATGAGACAGATGGCTGCAGAAACAGGGGTCTGCACATGTGGCGCTATGGTAACACCTTTCTACCTTCAAATTACTAAAAAGTGCTTTATAATGTTGCCACATTTACAAAACATAGCAACTGTGTGCAGCCAACTTATCTTTTCTTCTTTAACCATTTTAACCTGTAGCTAATTATTTTCCTTATTTTTTGGGGTCTTTGATGTTTCATTTCTTTAGTTGTTCTGTGTACTTTTTCCTCCTATTGATTTTTTTTATTCCCCTTGTTCCTACATATTTAATTCTGTAGAATTGAGTGCTATATATTACATGAATACATGTGCCTTGCCTCACCCATCCACACTCACATTGACGCACCGATGGTGGGAGCTGATATACGAGGTGCCAGACAAGGACACTTCGACAAGGTCTCTTGAGGAGATGAAACCAGTAACCCCCAACTAGACCAGACTGGACCAGATGGCCACCACCTCCTGAGACATATACATTAAATCATAAGTATTAGACCTTCGCATAGACATAAAGTGACTTCCATGTCTTGATGATACTTCAAAGCCAACCGATCCGTCTGTTTTGTTTGTGCTGCAGATGACTGACAGCGTTCTTTCATCACCGCTCGACAAGATCCACAAAACAAACCTCATCCTTTATTCATCTCTGCTGGTTTCTTCTCAAAATTGTACATGTTGTTTTCTTTTCATCCATTATTAATTGCAACAGAAGCTTCGGGTCTGATTCTTTGCAGCGTTCGCAGAGAGAAAAGACAACAGGTCTCACGGAGGGTTTTTAAAAACAACAGGATTCATCAACCACAAACACTCTGGGTTTTTTTTTTATAAATACTTTATTTCAAGATATGACATATTAAGTTTATGGAGGCCGGGGAACCTTTAGAGTCAAATAAGAGGGAACCAGAACACCAGTAGATGGTGTAGGATCATTGCATTAGTTTCATGGCTGGTTGTTGTTCCTTTGCCAGTCCAGGTTCCTCTGCATGCTTTTAGTCTTTCTTTTCAGGGATCAAAGTCTCGGTTGAGTCTTTACCATCATCTACCGCCGGTGCGGTGGCTCAGGAGGGAAGCAGCAGTGGGTCCTTTACTTTTGAGATTGTTCTTTGAGGTTTTGAGTCTTGGGGAGATACGAACTTCAGCAAGTCAAATTCAGATGACATTTTGATTGTGTTTAAAAAGTTTTTAGAACGGACGGCTGTCACGGGTTGTTTATTGCTGGGGGTAGAAGATAAAGTAGAGTTGATCCTGCAGAATCCCGCTGTAGGTGCTCAAGACGTTGGTGGTATCGGAGTAGATGTTCCTGTGGCGAAAACACAAAAAGGAGTTTTTAAATATATTCATACTCTTTCACGGTTGAGCACACGTTGATATACAATCGCTTACATTGCCCTCTCCTCCAGCTTCAGGTCCTTGATGCAGTCCAGGTATCCACTGGCAGTGCCGACGGCGGTGTCATAGTAGGACTTGACGGTGCCCGTGATCTTGGACAGGGTCCCCGGCTCCTCCTCAGCCTGCCTCGCCAGACGGAAGCTCTCAGCATCTGCATGAACAATCGGTCAGAGTGGGTCGTTTTATCGGGATTAAATCACGGATTAACTCAGCTCGTCTTCCAGGATACTTACTGAGAGCAAGGAGTGCAACCAGCACTGTAATAACCAGCAGCTTATTCATGTTATCTGTTGGATCTGAGTGGAGAGCAGACAAACATTTAAAGACTAGCTCAGTTTATCCACTAGGGTGAGACATTGCCCTAGATTTCCCCTCCTCATGAGGAAGGACAGTCAGTGTTGCTGAACGTCCAGTCTATGTCTCAAAATGTGACTCTTCTTTTCCCCCTCCATTCCAACATTTCAACATGCATGCACGTATCTCTTTATGCCAGTACTCACTGTATTCGCCTCCAGAAAGGACCGTGATGAAGAAAACCGTGTAGGAGGCTCCTCACTGGCCCCGGCTGTTTATATAGTAGCGTAAATGTGTTGACTTGTCGCTCCCAGAGCCAAAGTGCACTCTGTGGGAGATAAACCAACACTGCATGTCGGGTGTGTTTGTGTGAGGATGTGGGTCTTGATAAAAACACATGTAAACATGAGGATGATGACAACAAAGCTGGGAGGGGGGGAGGGGGGGGGGGGGGCAACCGCCAATTAAGGATTTTGTCTGCACTTAATTTCCTTCGTCACAGTATTGTTTGAATACAATCGATTGTATTGATCGGTTTAGTAGTTCAGTAATGCTCTCACACCTCGTCCCGTTTGCGGACCCTCTGTGAGGAGTCACCGGTGCGCTTGCATAACACCCGGTGATGCGTTCATGTCACAACACAACAGTCCTAAGTCCCACTAAGGTGGCACTAAGTCTAGAGTGTGTTGAACATGTCATCCAGGTTATGAAGCATTCAGGCCAGTTAGATAAGATTTATTGTTCTAAAGGTGAAGGGATAGGGGATCTCTTTGACTCGTCAATGGGATTGACGTCTGTCCTTCTCCTCATCAGCAGGGTCTCAATGTACGAACAGAGGAGCAGCTGAAGACAAGAAGCAGCTTTCACTCCTTTCTTTCCGTTTTATTAAACCCGTCCTTTTTTTAAAACCCAAGATTTAAGTTGTGCTGGTGTGTATTCTCATTATCTAACGATAACATTTGCTTGCCTCAGCAGAAAAGATGTTCACATTATGGTTTATAACAATCACAGCTGTGCGCTTGGAAGCCATGTTTTTTTTTTATTGAATAAGAATTCTACACAAGGAAATTACAGATACATTTATAGTGTGTATACAATAATTATGTAGTCACATAGAGCAGTATTTATATAGTTTATATACTTGTTCGGTTTTGATAATTAGGAATAAATAATAGGTTTTCATTTAGTTCTTTGCAAACCTGAAAAAAACATTCATGTCTATTAATCGGTAAACTTCAGCACCGGTTCATTATCCTCCCATCTCGTTGTGCACGAAGCCAGAGGGACGACTGACTGTCCGTCTGATGAATTTGGGCTTTTTAAATATCATTTTGTCCGAACTAGCTGCATGTTCTCCCGCCCCGAGTAAACATCTCAGACCGATCACGTGATCATGACATGTTGTTCTGTGACCCCCCCAGGACTCGGGTCGCTCTGAGGACAGCTGTGGGCAGCGGCGGGGTTCCAACTGTCACAGTGGTCAGCTCTGATTGAATCTCGGTGCCGGGGCGCCCTGCTCGGCTCCGCTCGGCTATCGCTGGAGCAAGAAAAAAAAAAAAAAGACATTAACTTGCATAACGGTATTGTTCATTTTTGCAGCGACAATGACACGATACTATCAATCACTTGAGCACTGTAATTACCCAGAGGGCAAAGGTCATGTGCTTAATTGAAATGAATTAAGTGTGTGTGAAAGGAAACAGTAGTGAACAAAAATGAGCACAACCCCGCTGCTCTTGTACAACATGCTGTCATTCGAATCTCCCTCCGGCTTCGGCTCATTGTCAGTTAACTAATTGATAATGCTTCAGTGAGTCGTGATCCAAGATTTGGGATGAATTCAATCGTTTGGTTTTATGAAGCCACGTTGATTCATGTCTGAGTTTATCGCTGCTCTGCATGTCAGCGTGTATCAAAGGATGATTTACTTTTTCTGTGTGTTTTCACGCTGCTCGGTGTTTGTCCGTTCTGTGTTGTTGTCCTGATGCTCTGATGTGACACCTGCCTTGTGAAGGCTAATTAGTCTCCTAATCTTGGTCTTCCTTCGGTGGATTTTACCATCTTATAGATTTAATAAAAGTCATGCCAGAGGTTTGTTGTTGAAAACATTAACAGGAATGTGGATTAACAAATAAAAGAAATGAAATGAAAAACACTTTGTCTGTGAGACAGGCATAGTTAATCCTTTTTATATAAGTATATTTCCTGTAATTAAATGACATATTTCCTCCTTTCTCAAATGTTCCGTCCAGAATAAACAGGAGAAAATATTCCTGCTGAAAATATGTTTGTGTAATCGATTAATGTGTGTGATTGTTTTTTATATTTAAAGCTGAGAGAAGCTGAAGGCAGCTGAGCCTGACTGTATTTTAAAATAGTTCCATTAAGTAGGACACTTATTAGTGTGGCAACAAATTAACATACATACGTACATATTTTGTAGGTGAATTAAAATTCTAATTAAATCTCACTGAATCAACTTTCTGTCCTAGTTAAGGATTAAAAACAGTGTTCAGTCTCTCGAAGAAGACAAATCATTTGGTTTGTTTCGAGTTCATTTTATTGAACGCACTCACACATATACATACACAATCACACGGAGACTATGGTTAGTGTATCAAACACAAAATACTGTACATGCACAATTTTGCGTAGGTGATGTTGACATGTTTTGACACGCTTTGCTCCCTTTCGGCAAAGATATTAATTTGAAAAAGAGGCAAAGGATGCGTTTGCATTGTGCATTGCTCTTCTCATCCTAAACTTGCGCAGTTTTCTACGAGCTATCAGCGGATACAGGCTGCTGGAAGGTGGCTTTGCTGCAGTTGGCCGTCTTTACTCTGCTGGCATGTATTTGTCCAGGACGACTTTGATGTTGTCGATGCTGTCGCTCAGGTAATCGCCGACGTAGGGGCGCACGTAGTACCCGTACAGACCCAGCACTGATGTACGAGCTCTGTCCACCAGGGGGCCGAGCTCTTGACCGAGGCCGCTGCACGGAACAGAGAGGAGAATTTAAAGCTAAACTTCAAACAGCTTGCACAGTATCTGAGAGACATATGTTCATATTTGTATTCAGTTATTTCATATACAACAACTATGTCAGTAGCAACACATTAAAGTGGACTACCCCAGACGCAGGCGGTGAAACATGTGGATACGTTTCTGGGAACACTTACGAGGCAACCTTGACCACAGCTTGGAACTCGGACTTGCCCTGCACTTGGTCAACATAGTCCTTGGCAGCCTGGGTCTGGTCGCTCTGACCAATTTTTTCCACCACTGGGGCAGCGGCGGCCTGCAGCTTGTTGAAAGCGACCAGAATCCTCTTGTAGAACACAGATTTCATATTTTCATACTTATCCACGAGCTCCTGGTCTGGTGGTGGAATCTCACACAGGCTCATGGAGACTGGAATGAAAAGGGATTGTTGTCGTCAAAAACCGATGACTCTAAGTTGCAGAATCAGTCATTTGCATGCAATAACTTCCAGGTCTGTGCAAATTATTGCACAGACCTGCCAAAGGCACCAACTGTAGGAGTTAGTGGGAATACGCTTCGGAAGCCGGGCCGATTTCTCCGCAGTGAATCAGAGTTCTTTGATTAGTGTCATTTTGTTAATCTTGTACTGTACTGCAAAAAAAAAGCAGTGCAGGAGACAGTCATGCAACTACGTCCATCGAATCATTAAACCTGTGAGTGCAACAGGAAAGTGTAAGACGGCGTTAATCAATTAATAACCGTGCAGGACAGTTCAAAACGGAAAGTCTTTACAGCCTCCGATGGTGATTTGTGTTGTGAAATTGCCACATAGTAGTTCAGCTTTAGTTCATACTGCAAATGTTCAGGTTTGTTCTCTTACCCTGCAGAGCGAGGATCAGTGCCAATGTATATTTTGCATTCATTTCTGAAACAGACACACACAAAAACAATGAATTCTCCGTTTGATAATGTTCTCCATATCTGACATTTCTACCAGATAATTAAAAAAAAACAAACCTGCAGAAGTCAAATGCAATAATGAAAAACCCACAAATTTCTTTATGCATTAAATGTTTTTAGTAAAATCTATGAGCCCAGGGGCTCGTGCATGAAGAGGGAGAGTTACCTGCTGCTGTGTCGGATGTACAGATCCAAGAAGTGACAGTCCTCTCTGACAGTGAGTTGTCTGTAACTCTGAGCTCACATCTGGACAGGATGATATAGGGGGGGACTGCAAACAAACGTCATCTGATGAGCATACACACACCTACACACCAGTGTGAGCACACAAACACACACCGGTTCACCTAAACAAAGTCCAGTGTACATGATATTCACTTTCAGTACCATATGTGGAAATATGACTTGGAAGTTGTGCAACGTTCCTTAAAATGTAAGTCTAACGGCACTCGTATGGCGACGAGTTGATGCTGCACGAGTCATGTGTTCTGCAGAATATCCGGCTGCACGTACGCCACAATCGTCACGTCTCATACGACATATTATACTTTTAGACATGTGGCTGCGATAAAACATTGAATCTAACTTGTAATTTCTCCGACAGCCCGTTTGAATGCGATCGCGATGGTGAGCAGGTCGTTCAACTAGAACAACCCGTCTAGACACATAGTGCCTCTTCACCTCTCACCTACCTACCCCGAGAGACAACGTTTCTATGTAATCACCTGAACCAGTCCATGAAATGTTGATTTTATTTGAACTATTTGTACCGTTTCAATCTCGACCTTTGACTTTGTATATAAAGAAGTTGAATCAGTTTTTTATAGATTTCATACACACACTTATTTTTTTTTAACTTAACTCAACTAGTCGTGTCTCATCTCGTACATTAAAAGCGACGTGAGGACACGCGTCACATTCCTTGAATGCGCACACACTCGGCCAAGAAAGCGGATTCTGATATCCCGTGTCCTCATCTGCTTCATCGTCTGTCCTGATTCTGATTTCGTAAATAGGAGTAATGAAAGGAGACAAGTTTGTGTGAGTATTCTGACAGTCTGCTAAAGATCCAGGTAGATATTCTGTTTATTGATCACATTTGATTACATCGTGTCTCACTGCAGGACATGCAGGGCTGTCACACATGCAACAAGGAGTCAAAACGTTACTTTAAATAATAAAGCAGTCGATAGGATGTTAAGAATATTCATTTATATCATTCGGCCGTCAGTCTTCAGTTCGGAGGGGGCTACATGTAGCTGCTAACGGTCGTCTGGATCTTCTCCGTCAACGACTCTTTGACATTGGAGGCCCATTCGCTGTAGCTCTCAGCCACCGGTTGGATTTTGCTTTGATACACTGAAGCGAAAAGCGACAGCACGAAATCCCCCGCGTCCTGGACTTTAGCTTTGGCTTCACTGCGGGACGCACAAGTACACAAATGAGTCACGCACACAAAAAAGACATCAATGTGCATGTGAAGAACAATGCAGTCAATCAAAGAGCAGGCGTTGCATTGATTAGCTGCGTCTGAGGCATACCGAGCTCTCTCCACCAGGCCCTGAAGTACTCCTGGAGAGTCGGGTTCTGCTGGGGTGGGTGTCTGGGCCAGAAGTGGACCGCATGCTGCAGAGGAGAACGTTTGTCAGTCAGAATTAAGGAAGTTTAAGCAGGTAACCGATGATACTACAGAACTAAAGATGTAGAATTAAAAAAAAAAAAAGTACCTTGAAGCAGCAAGATGAGGCTGAAAACGATCGTCCTCGTATCCATCTGCCCCAAACAGAGACACGTGAAACACTCAACACCTGGCGCACCGTGATTGGTAATCAGCGGTTTATTTTTCAGCGCAGGTCAGACGCCACGAACACAACGTGTTCTCACATTGTGTCTTTCAATAGTCGCCTTCATAATAAAGGCGTCACAATCCCCAAATAAAATCACAGACTCCACATCAACAATGTGACAACAGGTTCATTAATATTAAAAAAAACAACGTGCAAAATAGTGACAGACGGTATTTCTACCTTTTTTCTCCGCCGCTCTGGTCACAAGCTGAATGAAACAACTGTTATCGAGCCTTTTTTATTTGTCTTAGGTGACCGCAAACTGTACATTGGTCATGATGAGATGACATTTTTTCCCCCCTGTTTGTTTGTTTTCCTGTACTTTCTCTCATTTTTAAATTTTTTGAAATCGTGAAACACTGAAAGGGGGAAGACAAACACGCTGCACCGAGCACGGATCTGACGTACACCGCGACGCACAAGAACGAACGGCGCGGAGACGCCGCTCGGAGGAGCGTCAAGCGTTATATATTACATGTGGAGATTTTTTTTTTTCATAGTAAAAGTTTCAAAGATTTGACAGCCGTGTAGGCCGACTTCCAACCGAAGCTGCAGCTTTGGAGATCGGTTGATCCTGAACTCTTGATATCTTTTCAAAATCAACATTAGCTGAGTTAAACGCCCTTTGGATCAGGTATCTCAACCCATTTGGCAGGTGCTGATATGTATACAGGCCAGTCAAAGTCTCTGTTCTAGCAGGAGAGATATGGGTTTTAGTGAAGACTGGAGGTGGGGTTGGGGGGTGGGGGGTGGGGGGGTCTATTAGATAAACAGTATCAGCCAAGCAAAGCATTTCTGTGGGCAGAGTCCATCGCAAAATCAATTTAATCTCATCGGCGCTCTGTGCCGGCTGCGTGTCGCAAACAGGAACACTAAGGCCGAGATTACATTCCAAAACTACAGTGCACTTAAAAAGCCTGATCTCCTCACAGCTGTCCAAACACACGGGATAAAGATTGTCTTTGTTTTTTTTTTAAAATGTGTGTGAAACATCTGGACGGAGACACAGAGTTGAACTGAGTGTGTGTCCACGACTGTGGTTACTCCGATAAGGAACATTTACTAGAAGAATATTTATTTGCTAAATAAAAGGGAAACATTAAACACAGGTTTGGATATACTTTGGTTTTTAATTGGTTGCTCAGTGGTTGAAAGAAGGTTCCTGGGGGTTTTGTAGGTTCTACCTGAGTGTGCCTGGGTTCTGCACTGGTTTCCTGCACCATCAACTGCTCGTAGGTTAGGAATTCAAACCCTTGTCAGTCGACTGACCAAGAAACTGGTGGAAAGAACTAGAGTTCATCCCAGGTGGTGTCTGTGGCTGCTGACCGCTCCACAGAGGACGAGTTAATGCCGAGGGTTTCAATCGAGACTGTAGAATAGCAATAAAGCCTCCTCTATTGGTTTCAGTACAACTGTAGACATGTTTGAAATTGGAACTAGTACATTCTATTGCATTTACAAAGGTGAAGCCTCTTCCTGGTTTGGCACCCGGAGACCACCAATCTTGGGAGAACCGTCCGGTTCCCCCCGAATCCAACAGTTGAATTACAAACTTTAATTGTCAGTTTTTCTTAACATCTCAAACTAACAGAAGTGAAAGTGACTTAAAGCTTCAGGCTTCTTGGTGCGATGTGACGATAACCTGTGTCGTCTGTGACCTCCGTGCACCGCCGGCCGGCCCCTGTCACCCTGTTCTCTGCAATAGGAACACATTTCGATGAACTGGGACAACTGGGAGATTATTAACTCAGCATAAATAGTGACTTTAGTCCAGGAGTTGTGAAATGTCACGAAAGCAGCCGTGCTGGCAGCTAACCTTTGGTACCCGCTTTTGATACAAATAAACTATAACTGTCTATCAGGTGATGCTGCAGGCCTTTCTTTAATGACGGGAACGTATTAAGTGCCCATTCATGCCGTTTTTACGTTCAATGTACTTTAGATTTGATCACATTCTAATTATTCAACGCTTATAATATAAAAATGTTTTTTTGAGACTCAGGAATCCACCGAAATAATATTAGATACGTGTCAGATAGAAAACTCCACATTCATTCATAGAATGTGAATATGGACGAATGTGGTTATGAATGAGATTATTTATAAATTAGGATCAATGCCTAGATTGAACGTTTAGATTAAATATGACATCGAGTTGATGTCGGGGAATATATTAAAATAATAGACAGGACAGGTTTTATTGTAACCTTGAATGTCTTTTTAGTGTGTGTGTGTGTGTGTGTGTGTGTGTGTGTGTGTGTGTGTGTGTGTGTGTGTGTGTGTGTGTGTGTGTGTGTGTCCTGTAAATATTTGTCCCCATGTTAAAGATAATGGGAGTTTAATATAAGTCAGTGCAAAGCAACGATCTTGTACTTCCCCTTAAATCTCAGTGTCTGTTGATTTTCCTCCATGATGGGGATTTTTTTTGAGAAATGTATTTATCTTGAAGTAAATCTTTTCTTGCAACTTATCTCAACCCGGTAACCGATTTGATTTCATGCTCTGAAGATTTTTTTTCGGCAAACATATCAGAGCTCGGTCGTCATGAGGTTTATACACAGTGAGATATGGACGCCATGCGGTTATAGACCAGAACTGTTCATTTATTCATATCAAACATTGTCAACAGTCACTTCAGCTCATTTTCTCAGTGCACGGAGAACAAGATCCCTTTGGCTGATTTCTGAATGTCTTTGCTGCACTTTGTGTTGATTTGTATAAAACATGACGAATTTGGTCCTGTGAGCAGCGCGACGTGTGAGGGTCAGAGGAGAGAGGGCAGGGATGTTGTGGGAGGATTCTCGATTGGAATCTGTTGTCTATTAGGACTGGTCCCCGAACTTCTTCTTGAGCTGTTCCAACCGCTCTTGAAACCAGTTCCTGAAGAAGAGACATTTGTTAGAGCTTACAGGAAAAAAGAAAAGAAAATTAAGTACATGTATTTACTCTGTGTGCGTGCGTGTGCGTGTGTCCATACGAGGTTGCGGTCGCGAACTCGCTGTTCTGGATCTGATCGAGGGTCGTCCTGGCCTTCTCAGCTACGGTCTGGCCAAATTTGGTGAACTTCT
>CAAKHC010016835.1:66596-90844 GCA_901007825.1 Macroramphosus scolopax | reverse complement strand
TTGCTCCCCTTAGTAATTATATGGAGGTGCAGTAAATTACCTGACCTGAATATCAATGGAAGCTCCACCACTCACTATCCACCATTTCCTCTATTCATAATTGTTGAATTGCCATCGTGGGCTGACCTGGTTTGCAGACACAGAAGTCCACGTTGAGTATTTTCTGTATGATGGACTTGGCCAGAGCGGTCGGAGTGAACAGGACCGGTCGTCTCCTCTGGGTCCGTTGGGGGGTGACGTGGCTGTAGGGAATCAGGTTCAAACTCCTGCTCAGCTCGCTGTCTGGGTCCGTAGCATCTGTGTCCACACACACAAAGAGAGGCGCACACAATGACACACTATACACACAGAACCACTCTCATTCAAATCAGTCTCCTCTCTGTGCTTCATCACACCTGCCAGTTCGGTTCGTATCTTTCTGCTCACATAACACAGCTTCCTTTTCCAATCCTGACTTTTTAAAGAGAGGAGTATTGTGCGGCACGCCGAGTGGGCGACATCCACGCTCGCACTCATCGCCGACTTCAGCTGTCTCATTAACTCGTTCACCGACAACAGAACTGTGTGTAATCGATGCTGCGTCGGTGAGTCGGCGAGTTGCTGCAGGTGCTGCTGAGACATCGAGTCTCGTTTGAAACAGGAATTTATTTACTAGATGAGCTTGGCTCCGCCTCCATCACGTGGTCCTCACCTTCTGGGCGAAGCGTCTCCAGGCCTTGTCTGGGTAGTGTTGTGCTGCCTGAGTTGATGATCCTCACGCGCTCATTGCTGTTCATTCGCTTGTACTTGATATCCACCCTGCTGACAAACTACAAGTCAAACCGGACTTAGATAAATATTATTGGACATATTTATACGTAAACAGCTGTTTTTTAGTGTAGCACATGAGATGATATCAACAATTTTTATCACTTTTTATCATGTTTTCTAGAAGCAGCTGCTTATTATCAATGAATCAGTGGTGCAGTGCAGCAATAGTGGAGCAGAACAGTGTTTGGAAAACACAACAGAACACCAGACTTATCAGAGATCCCCTCAGATAAGATCACAGAAAGATCCTCAGCCCGACTTTTGTTTTGCTCCGTTGTCTCTGAAGAATCTTCTGTGTTGTTGCAGGTCGATGCTCCTGCCTGCACTTCCTTACCTGCAATATCTGAGTGAGGAAGATGCTGGCTCTCGACATGAGCGGGCTGGCCTTGGCATCGGCTGACGGGTTGCCTTCGTCCGGCAGCAGAGTGTTCTACCCGGAACACATGAAATACATTTAATGAAGAGGAAGATGAGAGGCAGATATCACTTTAAATAGTTGTGTATAAGTGTTTTTGGTCCTCTTCTATCTGATCAGATATTGATTATTCCTCATTCCTTGTAACTCCTGCACCCTGCATGTAGTTCTGCTGCAGCTTCCTGTATACTATCTGTGTAGAGGAGTGTGTGTTGGGGTCGAAGAGGATTTAATCATCGTTTCTTCATCTGCAGCATAATAAGTGGGAACTCTACAAATACCAACAGCAAACATACAGAGACGTCGTTCCCCCGATGCCCCGGCGGTGTTACCTGCTTCAGGTGAATGGGAATATTTTGGTGTATTAAAGCCATAGTTCGTCAGACGTCTCACCTTCATGTTGCGGTGCGTTTCACCGTCTTCTTTCCCCCCTCGACTCACTAACTTCTGTATCTTTACCAGGAGCAGCTGCTGGGCCCTGAATGTTCAAACATATTAACACACTTACAAAAGTACAAACAGCAGGATTCATCTTTAAAGCACCCGTCATCCCTCAAGCTGCTTCCTGCGCAACAATAGATCCGGCTCGGATGGGAAAATGTGCACAGGTGTGTGTGTGTGTGTGTGTGTACATGGACTTTGATGCTGCATTTGGGAGATCAGTCAGTCAAACTTAAGATCCTGAAAGCGGATGCGGAGCCCTCATATTGCTAAACTTTGCTTGTTTGCTGAGATGTTACATCGCCTTTGCATCAGGCTCCGAATCAGGTACGAAAGCCGGATAAAGCCTGAAAGTTTGTGTGTTACATCAGCAACAACTGCTTCATACCGCGAGTTGCTGGGTAAAGTGCCGCTGTCGGCCAGGTCGCTGCCGGTGTAGGCGCCCACGCGGGCACACAGCCACTCGCAGCGGCCCTGGTGCCTGGTGTCCAGGACGTGCACCACATCATCGCACCGCACGCTCAGAGAGCAGCTGTCCAACTGGCCGCAGATGTTCAGGTTGACCCGAATGTAGAAGGAGTCGCCGGAAGCCAGCGTGCCGTCTGCCAAGTCCCTCTGAAGACGGCGGTAAGCTGGAGTGCAGACACACCTCAATTCACATAAACAGTATATGCAGACGACATTACATTTAGTCTGAAGAGATCGGCTGACCGTCGTAGTTGGGTCGATAGTGCAGCCTGACGTGTCCTGAGCAGTGCTGCAGCATCCAGTAGGCTTCTTCCTGAGTGCTGGTCTCCAATGAAATGCTTTGGTTCTCTCCACGTATGCAGCCTTCAAGCTGCTCAGCCAATCATGTAACGAGGCGGATCAAAGAACAACAGTCTTTTCTTCAATATGTGTCCATTGCTTGTAGAAGGAGGTTAATCACAGCAGCAGGCTACATACCAACAGGAGTTGGTGGCTTTCCCGTAGCCCCGTCTTCTCAGCGATGGAGCCCGGCAGGACATGTGAGATGAAAATCCCGCTCTCGTTGCCGCCAACCAGAGAGATGTCCTTCAGCAGGTTGTCCCCTAACACCGTCAGGTCCTGCACCGGCTTCAGAGACGAGCTGATCCTGGAGAAGGAGGACAGAGACGGACGGAAGGGCCTGCACACAGACGTACGTACACACACATGCGGCAGCTGATTCATTCTGCTGTGACTTGCGATGGTTGTCATGTATTTGAGTGCTGGAGTGTCTGTGCTACCTCTCTAGAGAGAGTTTCCTGAAGAAATTGTTAACCTGCTCCAGGTCGTAAGTGTCCATCCCTTCTGAATGATGGGACGAGCAGGACGAGTGGACAGACGGTGGACCACGCGGCATTTCATCCTCTGCAGCAGGGACGGACAGACACAGCAAGAAAGGAAAGAGATGGATTAAAAAGGACACAATCAGTGTGATTCTGAGAAATATGTTGAGTATATTTTACCTAATTCCAGTTCCATATTGTCACTGTCAAAGTCGGAGAGGCTGAAAGAAACCAAAAACTTTTTTGCTATCGTTGAACTTGAACACAAACCAATATAAATTTATTAAAAAAAAAAAGGTCTCTTGGCTGTGATATGAAATCTATTCAATAACGTATTATGGTGCTGTGACACCTGCGTGGGTTGAAGTCGTGTTCTTTCTCCCGCTCCCTGCGGTAGAGTGATGCCTTCTCGGGCGGCTCGGGGACTGTGGACAGGATGCTGTCGTTACGGTTACGCAGCTGAAGATTGAAGAGTGAGTTTTCAGCGAACGAGAACAGAGTGACACAGTGATGTGATCCAGCGATGCATTCAGAGACCTCACCATGATCTGCCTGTTGGATTGCTCCATCAAGGTGTAGGGGAGCGAGGAGGGGGAGGAGGAGAGGACGGGGACCGAGCACGGGGGGTTTGTGGGCGACATGGGAAAGCTGGGCGAAGGAGGGCGATGGTTGCAGCTGACGGACGAGTTTGGCGTGTGAATCTCCAGGAAATCTCCCCCGTTGACGGACGAAGCTGAAAGTTGGCGACATAAAACAGATGAAACGTCAGGAGCAACGGTGGAATATGTGGAAGAACTCATTAACTGGATATTACCTGCGGGATGGGCGGCGTCTGTTGGGTTGACTTTAGACTCTTTGGCAATACAAACTGGAGACTTAACTCTGTTCTACAAGACAAAATATAGAAGACATGGAAATTAAAAAACACATTTCATCTGCAGCATCATGACCAGAAGATATAAATCCTCCCAATGATGGAAGGATAGGATGGATGGATGGATGGATGGATGGATGGATGGATGGATGGATGGATGGATGGATGGATGGATGGATGGATGGATGGATGGATGGATGGATGGATGGATGGATGGATGGATGGATGGATGGATGGATGGATGGATGGATGGATGGATGGATGGATGGATGGATGGATGGATGGATGGATGGATGGATGGATGGATGGATGGATGGATGGATGGCTGACCCCTGCTTTGAGGTTGGGTCTGCGTACGAGCCGAGGCTCCTTGGGTAGAACTTTCTCCTCCGGTGACTCGTCACTGGACCACTCCGATGGTTTGTACTCTTCCCCCTGAGAGATGATAGTCGGAAGCAGGTCCCTCGACAGACTCTGAAGAGACATTGGAACGAAATATAAAAATGAGAAATTAGAACATTAGTACCAGAGAAATAGCTGGTGGCTGAACCAGGATGTGAGTCTAACCTGGTCCAGAACGACGTCCTTGGACAGCCGGCGCAGGCGAGACTCCAGCGTGACCAGTTTGGCTTCCTTGTGCACCATCTCGATGTGGAGCTCGTCGGTCTTCTCCTCCAACTCTCTGATCTGCTTGCGATATTTGTCTTTGTCAATGAGACTCTGGGAGAAATGGTGCTGGGCCTCGTCTCTGGCTCGAAACGCCTGCGAGAGGGTAGAAAGAAAATGTAAACACACGAGCACAAACTGCATGTTTGTGTGTGTGTGTGTGTGTGTGTGTGTGTGTGTGTGTGTGTGTGTGTGTGTGTGTGTGTGTGTGTGTGTGTGTGTTTTCACCTGGTCCCTCTCCTTCTCCACCTCCAGCAGCTGGACGCTGATGGTGCCCATGCGGTTGCGATACATCTCACAGTCTTTCTGCAGCGTGGAGCACTTCAGCTCCAGATCCTCCTTCTCGTCCAGGTACTGCACACACACAAACACACACACAAACACACACACACACACACACATAGAGTTTAATAGACACAGAGAGCAGAGAGGAAGGTAGAAACAGGAAGAGTTGGGGGTTTCTGAAACGGGTGTGTTTCACAGATGGTCTCATGGGTTTGTGTCTCTCGGGTGCTTATTTTCAAACCTCTGTTTGTTCCCAACCTGCTCTGCTTCAGAGGCAGGCAATCATCTCGCACAAGATGATGACCACTCATCTTTCCTCCACATATCAAACCTCCTTCGTGAATCTGTGTGCATGTTTGTCACCTTGTCTCGAAGCTCCTCCGCCTGTCTGACTTCTTCATGGAGGTTGTAGAGGCGGTTGACCAGGTCCTGTCTGTCTTCAAGTGCTTCCTGTCTGTCGTGCTCCAAGATATCAAGGATGGCTTTGTCTGATTCAGGTAGTGGACCAGGCTGGGTGTGAGGAAACACACACATCGAGAGGAGAACTTATGGAGGTATTCTAAGAAGACGTTCTACCACACAGACTCTAGAACCACAGAGGAACTTGAACCAGTACCTGTATGATGGACTGCAGCTCCTGGAGCTTGATCTTGAGCATCTCGTTCTCCCTCTCCATCTCAAAGATCTGCTCTCTCTTTGGCCGGTTCTCGATGTCGTTCTTCAGCTTGAGACTCTGCTTCCTCTCCAGCTTACATTCCTCCTCCAGCTTGTTCAGCCGGTGTTTCAGCTGATCGATCTACAAATACCGAATGTATTGAATAAAATACCATCAATACCTTTCTGCTGGTGCACATATTAAGATGAAGATCGGTACCTCCAGCTGCAGGTCTCTGCTCCTCATCACTGCCATGTTCTTCTCCTCGCTCAGAGCCGCGTACCTCATGGCCAGTTTGTAATTCTCGTCCTTCACTCTCAGCAGCTCGTCGCTGTAGGTGTTTCTCTCCTCTTTCAACTTGTTGTACCCTGGAGAACAAGACAAGGTTCATCGATACGCTCTGCAGCAAATCTGTTAACGTATTCGATTCAAATGTGGTGCACCAAACAGGATAAACCGAGCATGTGGTGGGGTAGCAATATCCGTAAATAGAGGTGTAGAGAAAGACTGAGCGAGGGAGCTAGCATGTGAGCAGATATTACTGATGGCAGTATATATCTTTACTTTGTTGGAAGGCCTGGAGTTCCTGGTTGGCGAGCCGTAGCTTCTTGTGCTCGTCCTCCAGGGTGCAGTTCTTCCTGCTGAGCTCGACATGCTGCAGGGCCTTGACTTTGGACTGCGTCTGCAGCTTCACCACCTCGTTCATCAGGAACTGAGTCAGACCCTCGTGACCCTCCTCCACTGCAGACGTAGAAGAGGGACGACAAAACCACAGCCCAGATTGCAATGAGTAACATGCAAGGAGCTCGATATGAAGATACATGTTAAAGTATTAACATATATAACATGATATATTGCCACTTACATCACTTCTTATGCTGCAGTACTTACTGCACTTTCTGTAAATATTATACTGCATGTTTGCACTTGTGGTAAGTTGCTAACTACATTTCATTGGCTCTGTACCTGAAGGTTGGAGGTAATCTATCTAATCTATCTAACGTCTCACCTACGATGGTGGAGAAGCGCCGTGTGGGATCCTTCCCCGTGACCTGCTTGTAGAGGTCAGGGTAGTAAAACTCCAAGCTCTCCAGGAACACCACATGCCCCCGCTCTCCCTTAGTGTGGAGGATGTCAAGTAGACGACCTGATGAGAGATGAATACAACACACGTTCATCAACGTGCATGTTATCCATCGAAGAAAACACTTATTTATCAACCTACTTGTGCGATTCGCTTTGGAGACCAGCAGCATGGAGTGGAGGACCTCGTCTTCATCCTGTTCGTCCAGCACCTTGCACTGGCGGAGGTAGGGGGTGAGCTTTGCCGGAGAGATGTTGCGACAAATCTCATAGCGTTTACACTCCACTGCCTCCCACAGCCCGTCTGCATCGTCACACACGCCGTTGTCCATCTCACACACCCTGATGAGCAGCAAGAGAGGGTTGTTGAATCGTCACAGATGTTTGGACTACAACTGAATTAAAGGCGTGATGGACTTAAGTTATTTTAACGACCAGCAGGGGGCGACCTCAGTGGTTTCATACACAACTGTGATTGTATAACAGGAAGTCGCGACCTCCCAACTGACCTGGAAAATCCTTTTGCTTCAGCCGATAGCTCAGTTACAAGGTTGAGCTCGCACCATCTCTACAAAACAATAGCTCAGGTTGTCTGGCTGACGGGGGGGCGAGATCACATTACTGTTGCTCGGTCGTGACCCAGGTGGTAAATAAGCTTTCATTAAAAAGGAGTCTACTCACATGACATGTTGTTATCTTTATATAAACGCTCTTTATTGTGTGGATTATCCACTTCTGTAATTCTGTAAATTTCCCCGTCATGGGACGAATAAAGGTTTATCTCATCTTATGATAGCTCGTTCCTGACGACATCAACGACCCGTCACGTCACAATGATTAATCGTAATCGTTTTTTTCTACATCAATAAAAAAAATCCCTAAAAAGTTCTTAGTCTCAATATCTAGTTTCAGATCTTTTTCAATGCAACACGATGTTCCTTCTCTGAATGGAGTTCCCGTTAAGAGTGAAGTCATTCAAATAAATAATGAAGCGAAAACCACAAAGCAGAACTCCAGGCTTTCCACACAGGAGTCCACAAACCTCCCACATCCACAAACTTCAAATACAAAACTACATTCAATGTAATCGGTATGAAAAGCAAAAGGAACAGGATCGATACTGCAACTACAAAATAAATGTGTTGAGGGATCTTCTGCATGCATGAACTTATATATAATAAAAGAAGTGTGATATTGGTGAATAAACCGAAGCACCTTGATGGTACGTTGAACTGTTCAGGGTGTATAAAGGGTGTTGCCTTCCAGTTATTGTAGCCCCGTCCTTCAATACGAACACGTGTGATTCCATTAATAACATTTAATAAACATAATAACTATGAACAAGACTTGTTTTAACAGAAACGTGAGTCTTTGGCTTCTTTGGTTTGAACACTTCTGTTTCCCTCATGAACTGCAGTGTGACTCCCTTCATCTTCCTCTTACTCACACGTACACACACAAATACACACACACATTTACATTATCTCTGCCTCTCTGGCATTTGCATGCACGGAGTGAGTCAGCGCTCACGGTGGAGCGAACGGTGACTGATTGCATTACACATGTAAACACACTTTTGCATGCGACTGTTATCGGCTCCGTGCGTGTTCAAACACTTTACACACCTACGCGGGGTTAATGAAATGTAGTTAAAGAGTGCATTAGTGCGTTTTCCTTTATCTCCAGCTGTAGGTGAGACAAGTTGATTTAAGGATCAACCGCTTAGATAACCGTTGATGAATCACAGACATACAAGTTTAACGGAAGACAGAGAGACGCCCAGATTGAAACAAATGTTTGGCACTAATGTGGTTCGCATCCTCTTATTGCCGACATTTGTTTGTTTTGTTTTCCCAAGGTGAGTCTGGCTGCCTGCACTCAACCACAGGTCCAATTTATATCTCTTATCTGACCCGTTTGGTGTGATGTGGTCACGCTGCAGCTGTGGTGAGGCCCAAAATAGGCCCGAATGTGTCTGCTGCTGTCTGGTTGTTGTTGAGTGTGAATTACAGGGAATAATCAGGTTGTACATTGACTGTGGATGACATTAAATAATAAAGCTAATAGCTTATAACTAAGAGGATAGACTGTAACTGCTATTAAGTGCTTAGTGTGACAATTTCAATCATACACATGATTGATTTTTGTTCAATATTCGACCTGTTCTCAATGCACAGCAGTATATCCTAAATATAAGACTACAGGGAGCGAAGACCTCCGCCAACAACCCACATCTATTATATTCAACTCCACATTGAAACCTTCACACATGTCTGGACGTATGTTCAAAACTATTGGGAGCTTGTGTTCAATTTTTCTTAAAGGTCCATGTGATGTTTCCTGAGAAGATAACGACGACTGAGTCACGGCAATTTTTTTTCTGCCCCAAAAATGAATGGATTTCTCCTTAACTTATAAGTTTGGAATCAGTAGTGTTGTGTAACCATGGTGACGATAGACGGAGACACAGCCAACGCCAGCAAAAACATGTGTCCTTAAATTCAAGTACTGCATCTAAGAAGATGAACATCAACTTCAGGACCCATGATGAGGTTATTCTAGTATATTGGAGAACGGTTGAGACACATGAACAAGGCAAAATGTCCCATTACTGTCAGTCAACAGGACCTCTGATCTTCTGGTCAAATTCAGATCATTTTCTTTATTTGTTTGATTGTTTCAGTGAATCAAATCAAAGATGAAGCTACTTTTCCAAACGCCATCCGAAGGCAGACACAAGAGGTCTTATTGGTGTGTATACTATCACAGTTCTTAGCTGGGGACAAAACCACAAGTGCTCAGAGCGACACACACCCTTACACACATGCAGAAGTATGGGGGGCATGCAGACACACACACACACACACACACACACACACACACACACACACACACACACACACACACACAGAAACCACAATCATGTTTCCTCTTCTCTCTTCTCTTAATTTAGAGTTCATTATCGAGAAAGCTCATCCCTGCTTCCTTCTTTTCAAACCAGATGTGAGAAGTATCTCTCTCTCTCTCTCTGTGTGTGTGTGTGTGTGTGTGTGTGTGTGTGTGTGTGTGTGTGTGTGTGTGTGTGTGTGTGTGTGTGTCTTTATGAGGACCTAGTGAGGACCTTTCCATACCGTGAGAGTTCAGACTTGGTTGAAGAGTCGGAGGTTGTTAATAAAGATTACAGTGAGTGTCGGTATCAGTGTGTTTGAGTTTCCTCTCACTAAACTTTGCATTTCCCCTTTTCCACCGCCAACACACCTCACACAGACACAAACACAACGTGGTATTGTTTTGCAGGACTGTGATGAGGTGAGCAACGTGATTGTTTCCATTATTTGTCACACCCTGCTGTCTGTGTTTCAACAGCCACTGCTGATAACACCGGTTCTGTAAACACAGTTAATAATTCTACTTTTTAAAGGGGGAAAATCATCTAAACTTTTGTATCCCCGTTACGTCAAATCATTCTTTTAGTTCTGTATCAATGAGAAACGACATAAAGGGATTTGCATAGCTCTCCAAAGTGTTACAAATGGAACTGAATGCGAACGGTCGTTTGCATTTTCCATTTTGTTCTTTTTAAAAGTGAAATACGAAATGTCACATCTAATTGTATCGTACATCATGTGTGCATGCAGTATATTGAAACTGGCTTCAATGTCTCTAATTACTCCTGTTTATAAAGCTGCCTCTGAACATGTGATTGAGAGGATATCAAACACACATCAGGCATCCAGTGTGCGTTACAGAATTATAATGTTTCTAGAATGCTTAGGATTTTTCTCCAGGCTTCATTTTTCCAGCAAACCAGCAGCCTGCGTGACCTCAGATCAAACTGTTTGCAAATCTTAAAATGAAAAAGAACCAGTCTCTGCTGTGTTGTATAACTGCGGGTTCATCTCAATCTCTGCCGGACAACAACAGGTGGAAACATCAAGTGCATCAATCCAAGTCCGGCCCTGAAAATTTCCACTCATATAGATTTATTGCATTTTTATATTCATTGCGGGTTAATAAAAAGACGGTGTGATAAGACAATAAGCGAGGATGGTCGCTGTGTTCCAGCTCCCCTCATATGACAGCGTGTTTAATCAAACAACCTCCTTATCACTCGTATAATCCAGCTGTTTTCCTGCTAAGCAACACGGGTTGACAGCGGCCAGTTTATATGAAAAGTAAATGAAACACGTTGACAGAAGATGCTGTGTAGCGGTACCGCAAATACAATTAATTTCCTCCTGGTTGTCTCTGGAATGTCCACAATCAACAATGCCAACAGGCAGGTACACGTCCCACAACCTGTGCACGATGTGACCCAGATTTATTTCGCTCCGAGCTCACCACAACTACCGTCTGCACAAGTCTGATCACTGTAACTATAATTGATAAGATGAATTCCATCTAGCTGGTTCTGTGCCTGCCGGCTCACTGAGACGCTGTCGTCCTGCAGAGGGACGCTTTAATAGAACAGAGCTTAAATATGCTGTAAGTATTTTAGTTTAAAACATTGAAAACAAGTAATACAGTGTCTGTACTGTGGTGCAGACTGAAGTTGGCACGATATCCAGCAGGTCTCGGCCCGTCCCGATTCGTGCATGTTGTAACTGCAGCATCCAGTCTGCCCTCAGTCCAACATCAGAGGATAACGAAGAAGCGCCCAGACCGGTTGGACGCTACAGTTCATTACAGTTTCCTCAATCACAACAATCAGTTCATTACAAAGATTCATTCATTGAAACTTTCGGGGAAGGACGAACCAGTAAGCTGAGAGTGTGTGTGTCACCTGAAAGCTGATATAACACTCCACAGTCCGAGTATAGTGGTGCTGTAGTTACTGCGAGACACTACTGGTGACGGCTGGGATTGTTTACGTACAGACATCCCCTTGAAACTTCACCAGTTCATTACTAATCTTATACACACTTTGACCGACAAGTGGAAATGAAACGGGAACGTTTGGGGTTGGAAGGTGGAGATTTCTGTTTCAGAGGTGAGAGACTCGGGGAACAAGATATTTCTTAACACTCCACAAGTTATCTGAGTGACGTCCATTTCTCAGGGTGCTGCAGAGTGTCCTTGACACCCTGATGTTTATCCCGGACGTCTTCTTTCCAGTCGTCTGAAATAACGCATGTTAAGGAAGCAATCTAAAGTCGATCAGTGCTGAGGGAGGGAGAGGGAGAGGTGATCGGGTTGTTTGAGAGACTCGGCGACTGCTCTGAACTGGAGGCATCGTTCATCCGCAGTGAGTGACGGAGTCAGTGTGGCTCAGCCAACCGTTGAGGGAAACCGACCGGCCAGACTTCAGTTCCCCTCTGATGTCGGCGGCTGGTGATTGACTGTAAAGGTCAGTTTCAGCAGCTTCCTAGTTGAGATGTCCATCGTTTCATCAACCTACTTAGATGGACGTCTAAACAACACGAATGCCAAGAAGCAAGTTTTCTTCACTGATATCTGAGTTTAAGAAGTTTGGTCAATTTCTGTATTTATGGCTTCTTGTTATCTAATAGTTTGTTTTTCTTCTAACTGATAATTGTTTGACACAGTTGTGGATTAAACAAGACAAAATGTCTCACATGAAGAATTCCAATAGCAGATCAAACAATCTAACCATTGTCAAGGTCTCAATAATCCAGACGGGGTCGAGTCCAGGCTCAGATTTTATATTTCTGGCCGGTCAAGAGCGGTGAGGAGGAGATATGTTTGGTTCAGGTGTGCGAACCATCATAAAGGCTCCATTGTCCTGCAGAATGTGATATCCGGGCTCTGTGTGTGGAGACAGAGGGAAGTGAAAGTGGAGGAGGCAGAGAAGAAGTGGGCAGTGCAGCACTCGCTCCTCCAAAGACCGTCAGATTTAGTTTGAAGTCATTCATGCGAGTATAAAGATGCACTTTGTACTATTTGCATCAGTTGAAAAGAGGAACGACAGTCATCCTGCGTCCAACAGGTGCCAGAAATCATTTTCATGACATTCTAACATTAATATACTTTTTTTTTAGTGGGTTTCTTCTCTGACCAAGACGGTTTCAAAGTTGCATTACTCACCTAAACAAACTACATGTTGTTTCTTCCTATGGAGTTTTTTCTGGTTATAAGGTTTGAAAAGTTAACATCATTAACGTTTCTGTTTCTTAAAACATATCACAGTCATACTACGAGATAAAACAATATCTCTAAAAGGCATCTTAATTAATAAAGAGGATATATTCGCTTCTCGGCGTGCATGAACTCAAATCCTTCACTTCAGTAAAAGTAAAATCACCCCGGTCGACCAGACCCCACGACGAGTGATGAATTTAAACTGTAAGTGAAAGTGCTCAGTATGCAGGATGGCACCTTTCAATGTTAGTATATTAAAATGAATTAATAATAAAATGTTGTAGTTAACCAGCTTTAGATACTTTGTTGACTTACACATGCAGTATTTTCCGTCGAATAAGAAACTAGAAGTGTTTAACATACTAGTGGAATCAAAACTTATATACTTGCCTCTGAAATAGTTGATTAGAAGCATAAATGGAGATTCTCAAGTAAAGTTCTAGTATGAGTTACATTTCCTCTATTGCTCGTATCTCACTGATTCTCCCTCACTGGATCCTGATGTTTTCTGCACCCGGTGTTGGAATCCCAAACATGTTGGTGTTGCAAGATAATCAGAATGATGACAGTGGAGGAAGTGTTGTTTTACTGATGTAAAGAATTGAATCAGGCGAAAGTCAAGAGACACGTTCATAGACCACAAACTCTGCTGGTGGAAATACAAGAAACATTCTCACATTCAATAGCGTTGGAGTGTAAGTGATTTACAGAACGAGATTATTAACAGTTCATGAAGTTATATGAGTAACTTTTAAAGGACAAACATGCAGTAAATGCAGTGTTTGGTTGAGTGTTTCTAATCCTCATTGACGACCAACAGGTTGGTTGTGAAATCAAAGGTAGACTGTCACTTATCGGCTTTTATGTTCAAATGGACGCAAGTTTACAAGATTGTCCCTCGTGTTTTCTACATTATATCCTCATTTTTGAATTCGATTAACACTCACACGAGACAAGCAGGCTGTGTTGTGACGTGCTGCCTACCTGAGATGCGGAGGATAAGTAGTCCGGACCGTCGGAGGAAGATCAAACTTGGTCGAGGTGTTGCAGTCAGTTGTGTTGTTGTTGTTGTTGTTTTAAAATAAAGCAGCCGATCGTTTGACCACAAGTAGGCTCAGGTCGTCTCCATTCATCAAAAAGAGTTTGAAGGCAGAGAGCGCATGGGAGCCTCGCAGGGCGGAGGCGGTCGGGCGGTGTGCGCGCGCGGATGGAAACAACAAGTGCAGCGAGGCGCCGAGCAGCGCGTCCGAGTGCGACCGCAGATATAACGACACTCCTGCTGAGTGTGAGCGGAGGTGTGGACTCAGATCAGGCTCACTTTTTGCACTTTTATACTTAACAAATATTAAGGATGAAATCAGCGCCTCCTAAAGCTTTTTGCTTGCAAGCCAGTCCACTTGACAACACATTATCTTCCCAACGAGAAGGGAAAGTAAACACAGTTGCCACCTGAAGCCTCAGCAGGTCACCATGAAATATTTCTCTACTACTCTCTTTTCCACAGAATAACCCTGATTCATCTAGGATTGTGTTATCACCCTATAACAATGTCTTTAATTAAAATGAACTCATCTGGCTATAAACTATGATTATACTCTGACATGCAATAAAATTCCCACACATATCCACCTGCACAGTTTCACCTCCTTATGCTCATGGTGGAATTGATGGGTATTTGTCATTTGATAGTGGGTCTAGACAGACTACTGTCTATATGAAAAGTGCCCTGTGATAACTTCTGTTATGATTTGGCTCTATATTAATCAAATCAAATTCAATTGAATTATTTCACACACCATTAATACCTTCGGGATCTTGCCTTTGGGTCGGAAACCATTGGGGGAAAACATCTACAGAATTGTATAAGGGATGAAGCCTTGACATAATTCAGGATATTTGGCCTCTGACAATAGTAAAGGCAGTTTTTGCCTAAAAAGAACAGGCATTATATAAGCCTGGAGTTAACAGTGGGTGATAGGTATGTTCCCTATGAAATGCAAGACGTTAAATAATCAAACATGGAGCTGCTAATGCAGATCTGAAATACTCATAATGCATTTGAACAATTTAGTAAATAATTGAGAGTCTCTGCCTCTGTAGTATTAATAAGGATTATAAGGAAAACCCGGTGATGCTTGAAATAACGTTGCAGTAAGTGTTTTTCCTCACTTTATAAAGAAATCTTTATTTATTTATATTCACTTTTACTTAACTTCATATGAGCACCACCTAGGTCTTATGACTTTCTGTGTGTTTGGTGAATCCGCCACCACTTCCTCTTTATGAATGCGGAACTGAAGTGGACTCATGTGATTTCCGTCAGGACGTGATTAGCGATTGCACTGTTTACCTTCCGATTCAGTCAGATGTGATTGTGACAGAGGAATACCCCTGACTTGCTATCAACATGTACTCTCACGGTTCAGAGAGTTTAATTAAACAAGCAAGGTAACACACAAACATGAAAGGACGTTGTCATCCGTACTCGCCTCCTCTTTACAGATATTTTACGCATTTTGTTTTACGAGCTAAGCTAACTTGGCTAAGCGAGGTAACGTTACGAAAACCTTCTGTTGTAATTTTGCTGTCGTGACATTTGTTACTTTGGGTCCATTTTTTTAGCCCTGTATCATATGCACGATTATATATATTCTCATTTCCACACCTGTTATGTTTTTACTAATGTATTTAAACCAGATAGAAACTAGCACACTTTGCCTTGTCAGATTGTAACCCGGTGTTGTGTCGACTTCTGTTCCCTCGTCCAAATATACATTTAATATTAATGATGGAATTGGCGAATGCTTTTTGTCAGTGTTTTGTCAGTAAGTAGTAAGGGGGAATTAAAACTGTTTGTCAATAACAGGGAGATCCATGAATCTGAGCTGCAGAAGTTCTACAGCAGATTGTCTAAACTGCTCCAGGGGAAGGAGCTTGGTCATGAGGCTGTCGACGCCCTGCAGAGGTTGCACCTCATCCTCTCTGCCACCAAGCACACCAGGACGTAAGAGCTCCGACCCTCGAATCCCAAACCACACAGATGTGGTAGTGTTCATTCACTGTGTTTAATCTCTACATTTCAAACTTGCTGCCTTCATCATTTCACATTGCCATTCACATCCTCCACACTCTCGCTGTCCAGGTCCTCCCTTCCTTCTTCACTCCCTTCCTCCTCACTTTATCTCTTCCTCTACACCCGTTAATTGTGGTGATCTGACCTGACCTAAAATTGCAACGACAGACCCAAAGAGGCACAAAACTGATTTTATGTTCCTTGTCTTAATGCTATTTTTCACTTGACAGTTATATCGATTCGATTCGATTCAATTAGAAAAACCTTTATTCGTCCCATGACGGGAAATTTACATAATTACAGCAGCAAAGAGATAGTGCACACATTAAAGAGCATTTACAAAAAATATAACAACAAATAATAAGTAAACAAACGAATAAGTAAATACGTTTTGCAGTATTGCACATAAGTTATTGCACGTAAATTATGCTGTAAATTCTTTATCATGCAGTATGAGCTATTATGCATCAACTTCCTGCACCAGTCTCATGACACCTCTGTTTCTGTTTCAATTAAAGGTTGCCATCTGAGCTTCAGAAGAGGATTTTTTCTCTCCTCTCTTCACCCGTGGAGCAGTTTCAAGTGCTGAGCTCAGCTGTGCTCAGAGAGACGCTGCCCCTATCTGGTTTTGAATTGAACTACAGCCAGGACAACATCAGTCAACTGAACAGCCACACTGCTGCCTTGCTGCTAGCTCAGGTATTTCCTGTTTGGTCTGATTCGGACTCGTAAATTGCGATTAATTTTCTGTCAATCAATTAATCAGACACCACTCTCAGACATAGTTTGAATTTCATGGAAGTCTTTTATCAGCTTAACAGTCCTATAAGATGCATGAGTTAGAAGGAAACCTGTAACAAATAAACACCAAAGGGAGCTTGTTTTGTTTTTTGGTCGACCAAATAATCCTCCCCATTCTGATCCGAACAGGCTGAATCCAGGGAGGATTTGTCATCTCTCTGCAATCAGCTCCATCGCACTCTAGAGAGCCGACCATCAGAAGGGCCGTCTCACTCGCTTGCACACACCCTGCCAGTGCTGAACGCCATCCTCACACACAGCCCTGAGTGTCTCAGCGAAGGTAACAAACAGTTGGGCAAATGTAGTTTGTCTAAACAAAAATAGTAAGGTGATTTATACTGGGATTAAGCAATTCTACAAACAGAAACTCATAAAAGTCTGATTGACCACAGATCACGTGACCCTCCTGAGTAAAAAGCTTGTTGATTGGCTGCGTTATGCAAGCATCACGCAGGGGGGCGGGGCTTGCTCTGCAGGATTCTTCACAGGATCCAGGTCACGTCAGGTACGCAGTCTTCTATCTTTGACACTTGCCTGCGAAAAGTTCTCTAAGCTTTCAACTCTTTCAACAGTTAAAAAAAAGTGGTGCATAAAGTATATCTTTTTTTCACTGCTTTATTGTCCATCTTTGTGTTTTGTCAGCCACTGCCTATAGCAGAGCTGGATGGGACTGTGTCAGGGGATTTCTTCACGGTGCTGTGCGTGGGTCAGGGCTTCACTGAAGACCAGTGGATGAACGTCTACTCCTTTTCAATGCTGCGCCATTGGCTTCTCACCTTCCACTCAGTGTCCAGTGGCGCCATCGCAGACACAGGTATGACCTTCTTGCTCCATCCATAAAGTAATGTGGTAGAGGCACAAAGCTAAATGACAACACTCTTCCACTTATTACCCGTGTGACCCTTTAAAGGTGTTTTGAAGAACATAAGGAATTATAAACCACAAAGGATATATTTATTTCATATCACCCATCTCAGATGATCTGCTCTTTGTTTTTATTATCCCCAGCAAACAGGTTACATCTCAGTCTGTCTCTCTCCCACTCCTTTTCTAATGGTAAGACGTGCACTTGTGGGCACTCCCCGCATGCGCAGGCATCTAAGAAGCCCAACAGACTAAACCCTTACATCCTCTGTTTTACTGCTGGGTAGCACCAATCAATTTAAAACACCTTGTATGATCATGGCTCAATCCACAATCAATCTAACAAACACACTAACCTGAAATCCTGATGTGTAACTTCCTCTTCTACATGCTCTGCACACCTCTGGTGGGTTTGGACTAACACTCTTCTTCTAAACTTGAAACTTTCCTGTTCAATGATGTAATTGAAGTAAATCTCTTTCACCTTTCTAAATGGATGTGAGTGGGTCAATAATGAATACAACTAATGCAAGCATTCACTAATCTGAACCTCAGTTGCAAGCTAATCGTTAAGCTTTTATAAGAAGACGTAGTGTTTGTGTAAACAACTTTACTGTTCAGTGTTCCTCAAAAAAACACTGTGTTTGTCCTTGAAACTGAATCTTTTTTTATACAAAATAACATCCTTTGCTTACAACAAGCCAGTTGAGAATACCTCATGTGGAGAGTATTAATCATGCTGCCATGGTGTGAATCTGATTCCTGACCTCCCGTGTTACAGATGACCGGTCGGAGGTGGATGGATCAGTGGTTTCTATGGTTTCTGCGACTTCCTCCTCCAGCCGGTTGCTGCCACCAAAGGAGCGCCTGAGAGAGAAGGCTTTCCAGTACTGCCAACGCCTCATCGAACAGAGCGATCGCAGTAAGTGTGGGCGCTTGTGTTCTTGAAAAGAATACGCAGTTGTACGTGCCGAAATTCGAATCCAAATGTTCACATGTAATAAAGAGTTTTTTATTTGTACATTCAGTTATACTCTGTAAGCGTGAACGGTTGTGATGATATTCTTCTCTTTGTGTCAGAGGCACAAAAACGGACGGATACAGAACTGCAGAAAGCGGTGAGCCAATGTTTCTTTTCTTTTAACTCTTGCCACATACAGAATGTTCATACACACTGCAGAGTTGTGTAAGAGACTGATTCAGCTTCTTGTACCAACAATCCTAAAGAAAGAACCTTCTTATGTACCCTGTTAACACGGTGTCTTGTGTACTGAAGCACCTGGCACTGCAAAGAGCTGAACTCATTAAGGAAGAACATCCCTCCCAATTCTTGAATAATGATCTTTCTTTCAGTAAATCAGCAATAATAATATTGAACATTGGGTTTATATTTGTTGTTCAGAATTATTAATAATACAAACCACATACAGAAGATTTAGAAATTAAAATATTCTGGCTTCTGGTGCTGAAAGTAACCAGACGCCCGTGTACATATACAACATAAAACAGCTGAATACAGTAACATTCATTTTACTGTCATTAATCTGAGAACATACATTCAAAGGATTTTATATTAGTGCTCTAATTGTGCCTGTCCAATTTCCTTCCTCAGTGTCTGGTGGAGGCGGTGTGCATCCTGGACTGTTTATGTGTAGAGGAAGCCTCGCTGGTATACAGAGTGTTCCCGGGCATTAAGGCACTCTTTGGTCGCCTCAGCTCAGACTTGTCCTTCGCCAGAGTCCTGCTGCCTATAGCGCAGTTCTACCTCAATCATGGTATGTAACTTTTTCAGCATTTTCAGTGGTTCTTGTCAGGGATCGAACCAGACGAGTCGTCTTCCCTCCCCAAACGCGTTTATGAGCGTTGAGCCCCCCTGACCCTGTCGATGGGCTGATGCATTGGTATGTGCTGTCTAATACACGAATTCTTATTTTACAGATCATCATGCAAACGAGTTGCTTGGGTTCATGTAGAGATGTCTGTATAATATAGTTGATCCAGCAGAGTGCTCCGACTTTATTATTATCCGCACTAGGTCATGTTAATAACTTCACCTGTCGGTTGTTTTCATTTTGTTACAGTTCGATGAATATTTGCCACTATAACATATCTGTGTCAGACTGGAATACAGTGTCACTTGTCGATACTGTGTTGTAGAATATAAGAAAGCTTCACATTCGTCTCTTCCTTGAAATCACATATGCACATAAGCACAAATCTGGATAAAGTTCCGTTCATTTTATAAAGTCTACTTGTGTACTTGAACCTATTTAGGAGAGATGGCAGCGGTGGACTGTGAGTGTATGTGGAAGCTGGTGTTTGGACGGTTCCCCGCCGAACTGTTCAACAACCCTTTCCTGGCACACGAGCTTCTCCGCCTCCTGCGACTGAACGTCGACAGTCTGCAGCTCAAAGTGCCACAGTACACCCGCTCCTTCCCAAACCTGCTGAAGGTAAAACCAGAGACCATTTTTAATTGATATCAGAGATCCTATTGATGGTTAGACACTCCATCACTGTACACTAGTGTTGCCAACATCTTATAGCAAGTTAGAGATCTGCATGCTCTTAGCAGCACTCTCTCCATCTCTGCAGTTCTTAGCATGGGACAGCCCAGCGGCGGTGGATGACTTTGTGGATCTTCTGCCCTCTCTGGTGACAGCTGGAACTGCAGTGGAGCTGCTCCACACTTTGCTGGACCTGCCCTGTCTCTCTGCCACACTGGTCTTGCAGCTAAGGTACGCGCTCACGTCGGATCAGTATTATAAGACTGTTTTTAACACGCTTGTCACTGATCAGTTATGTGAACATGTGTTGCAGGTCAACAAGTTTGCCCATCAGCGAGTCAGGCGGGCGCAGCCTCCCCTCGATGGATGCATTTAGAAGTCCTTCATTCAGAGGGCTTTTCCTCTTTCTGCTTCGAGAGGAAGCCGGTTCAGGTAATCTCAGTCACACAGTAAGAGACATGACGTCGGAACTGTTGTCAGGAGATCATTTGATCCTTCGAATTACAGGGATCTTTTTTGGAAATGTTGACCATGGTGTGCAACTAAGATAACATATTTTAACCCAATTAGAATAACAGGTTTTGTGTGTTATTCCATAGGCGACACGATTGACCGATTGAGCAAACTCCACGAGCTGCTATCGGAGGCTGTTGATTGGCCGAGAGTCGTTCAGTGCGCCCGGACTGTCCCTGTGATGTTGCACATTTTCTTCAACACAGTCATTACGGTGAGGAGATTCTTTAAGAATGAATCACAACTGTATTATAATTAGTCCTCAGTCGAGGCTTTGCTGTTTACATTTGATACATTGTGTGTGGTTGCTGTTACGTGACAGTGGTTCTTCAATGTCAAGCAAACCTTTCCCTTCATGGAAACTGTAATCCGCATCGGCCTGTTTTACAGATAGCTGATAAGAAGCTTTTGGCTCACTTGATTCTGGTGCAGCTGGAAAGAAGCAGCCTGCTCCTCAACATTCCTAAGTATATCAAAGAGATCCACAGGTACATTAAACACACACAGCGTACCCACAGAGTTCCTCAGTTGTCTGTCGTAAAGCTTCACCCTGATCCCCTGACTCGCTTTGTCTCTCTCTCTGTGTCTCTACAGGGTCTTCAGCTGCCACCTGCTGAGGTTGTGCAAGCTTCACCCTTCTCTGGTAGTGGACCAGTCTCGTGAGCTGCGGGAGTTCGCTGGAAGCTCAGCCAACGTCTTCAGCAAAGAAGAAATCTACACACACGTGGTAATCAGACCCTGTGTGTTAAAGCATGTGTTAAAGCATTTTATATCCCCTCCATGTATTTCGTATCCTGCACTTGTAATGTCTCAAGCTGTTGCATAACAATTGAAATATCTCTCTAACATAATACAACGTGCCAAAACCTGACACCCAAAACAATCTTAATCTTCAGGTTTGGGTGCTTGGAGAGTACCTCTCCGTGTCATCTGACTCCCGCTGCTCTGTGAGCCTCATCACTTCCTGTTTCGAGGCGTTGGAGGCTGTGCTGTTTGAGATCACTTCAGCTGCCCCACCCCCGGGAGCGGGCTGCCCCGCACCGAGTGTTATCACCACTCTAATGAGCGCTCTCGCTAAACTGGCATCCCGCTCACATGACCTCATACCCAGGTGACTGGCAGGCATATAGCTCAAACATCAGTGTTTTGATAAGGTCTTTCCCGTGCAGGTGACTGTAACGTGACTGTGTTTGTGTCTGCTGTAGGGTGTCTCTGTTCCTCTCCAAGCTAAGAGCCGTGTCCAGAGGTGGGTCTGTTGCCTGGTGCTCTGACGAAGAGGACCTTGATTCCATAGTAACGCTCGGGGAGGAGTTGTGGTCGCTGCTTAAGACCCCCGGTGTGGCTCAGAGTGTCCTGACCCCGCCTGCCCATGTCAGCACACCCCAGTGGCACAGAGACATCAACGTGGCCATGCCACTACAACTGCGAGCGCTCACCAGCCTCACACACTCAATCTGACAAACGCAGCACATGTAAACACAAACATCTTTGCACACACACACTTGAACATATAAACATCTCACCTTGCTTTGTCACTTTGGCATCAGTGCTTTTCCTCCATGGGATCATGTGATGTTACACATTTTGTAAGCAAATCTTGATATTTGATCGGCACTTGAGGTGATTAAGGTGATTGGAATCCACAAACTACACAGGTCGGTTAGAATCTAGCAGATCGCCTCTTCTTTAATAGTGATTTCTCAGAAATAAAAATGTACAAAATATATCATCTGATTTATAAAAAAGAAACGCTCACTTCCTGAGTAAGACCTCTGTTTCCTGAAAGTTAAAACAGAAAGAGTTGAACTACGGACGGGACGGGGACGTCATACAGTTTGATCTACACAGTGATTTCAAAAACTATAGACTTTTTATTTTATTACAACAAAATATATAATCATCTGATTCTGGGGATTTCTGGAAGTTCAACATTATATATCATTGCTGTTGATAGAAAGGTGCTGAAGGATAAGAGTGCATCGTGGAAACAAAACAACTGGCCATCATAGCCTCTAAACAAGATAATCAATGCATAAAGCTTTGACTACATATACTGTTATTATACACGAAAATTATCATCATAACAGAATCTTAACCAGACCAGTTCTACTGAGCCTCAGCTTTGTCTGGACATAAACATGTTGACTAGTTCGTAGTCTGTCTTAGACTTACTTCATTCATTCATTCATTGTGTTCATTGCTATTAACTGTGTGTTGATTGTTTTATCCACTCACAGTCAGGCAAACACTTTTAGTTTAGGAACCAGTGCCAGCTATCATGTTGAAACCTAAAAGGGCCTGGGACAGGAAAACTGGTTTCAGAGTGGCAGCAACACTTTGATGTCGAGAACCAAGAACATCCGTCAGGGGCGGGTGTTGTCATCACCAACAAGATCAAATGATTGTGTAACATCTCGTCTGCCTCATTCAAAGGAGAGGAGTCATGTTGGGACACCATTGCAGGCGTTCAGGGCCAGGAGAAGGACTCACAGAGATGATGTCTGCCATCATTGTTGTGGCCTTACAAACATATACAGTGATGTACTGATTCAACTCTATAGTGGCTGTCACAGCCTGCGGAAAACAAACCGTTTGTAGAAGGTTCAACAAATTGTGATTCGCCCTGAGCGCATCTGAGAAAAGTACAATATGCTGGTCTAAACCGTGTCAGCTGACATGAACGGCTCTAAGATGAAGCTGAAATGCTGCTTTTTCATCTTGTAGCTATGGAGAAGTGGACACAAGTACAAACTAGATCAGTGAAATTGTGAATCCTGAATTCAACTAGTCAAATAGAAGAATTGGCACCGACATGAAGGAATCCTTGCATGTATGCAGGTTTTGGCACATCGTTGGTGGTGAGGGGGCATTTAACTGACTTAAATACTTAAATTCTACCAGACATTCTGTCACCAGGTCAGTTATGATATTTATGCATATAGGAATAGTTCAATATTCGTAAAATATGCTTATTTAAATCCTTGTAGAGGGTTAGATGTCTGTTTAATTTGAAGCTTCAGCTAGCGGTCAGTTAGCTTAGCTTTAACTTAGCTTAGCATCAGTGGCCTCAAATGACTTCGCTCCATATAAACCCCAAATTAAATCTGGTGTTCTGACATTTTTGTACATGTTAAACAACGTACATGTTCATCAGTGGGCACATTCTGTTGATTTAGCAGGGCTGTTAGCTGAGCTAATCCTCGGTCTCAGCTTGCTGGTTCAATTGACAGCTATCAATCGTCTCATTGAACCTGCAGCTCTGATTTTGCCTAAAGTCCTATACCCATCAAAGGTTATCTAAACATCCTGTCACCTAAGAAGTGTGAGAACATATTTAGGAATTTACAGTCTCTTTTACTTGGCAATCGATCTAGTCAGACCAGTTAATACTTAATAAGCTTGAACTCATTAAAGTGGATCTATCAGCAATAACTAGTCTCAAGCAGCAGAATTAGAAACCTGTCATCCTGAGCTTCCTGCTTTCGGGTGAAACTTTGTTACCAGTGATGACGGTTCTGTTCAATCAGCCTAAATGTTCACTGGTCTGTCTGTTACATAATTAGCAGGACTGTTTGGTCCCAGTTTTCGCTCCCAGCTGTCAGTGCCGATGCCCAGATCATCTCGGCATCATTGATCTGCGGCTTCACGAGTAGTTGTAGTTAACTTGTGCTGGAAACTCCGAGGCGACTAGTCACCTGGAGGTCTGCAGCACCGGCCCAGGCAAGTAGAGGTACCTCCAGATGGCGTAGTAGTGGATTCCTGCTCCGGCCGCAACGAAAAGATGCCAGATGGCGTGGGCAAACGGGACGAGGCCATCGCTCTTAAAGAAGACTACGCCCACCACATAGAGGACACCTCCCAGAGCGAGTTCAC
>CAAKHC010016835.1:59096-61596 GCA_901007825.1 Macroramphosus scolopax | reverse complement strand
CCCACCGCCGTGCGTCCAAACATAAACACATAAGTCCAGCAGGGGCAACGACCTGCAGCTTCGGGCAACTTCACAACAACAGCAACTCCTGGACTTCCAGTAAAGTGAGTGATGGGACCTCCCTGGAGGTCGGACCATGAGCCGCAGCTGGACCGCGGGCGGTTTGTCTCTCCGTTGGCAGGGGGAACTACAGTTTTGTTCCGAGTCTCAGATGTGTTTGCAGGATGTTCCACGGGACTGTAACCCCTCCCCTCCTCCCTCCCATCTCCTGGCTGATGATAACACACCAGCAAACAGCAAACCCCTCCCCACAACACAACTGCCTCCGGTTTCCTTTTCAACAACTATTTTATGGTGTCGAGAAAATACGGGAGTGAAACGGAAAAAGAAAGAAAACGGTTTCCATGGAGCTAGATTGTGCATTTAGGTTATTTTAGAAAGATACACGCACGTTGTTCTGCATGCAGGGGAAGAAATAATACATGGAAATTAATTTGCCTGCCTGAGAGATCAAGCAAGTGGTCCAAAACAATGTGTCAGAGTACGAGTTTTAAATTCCAAGCTCCCCAAAAGCACCTGTTGCCTGCTCAGTTTATACAGAGCAGTCTTCCAGTTTACATAACTGTATTGCTTTATTGCTGTGCATTCCTTTTATTATCTCCCTATGATAAAAAGCAACATTTTGCAGGTCTGCCCCCACTTCCCTTCCAACACACACACTCTTTTATCCTTTTGAGAACAACAAACCCAGTTCTAACTCAAACGTAGACTAAGTTCTGTCCCCCAAAATGCCCTTTAAATGTGTGTAACCAAGTGATGGCCGGTCCTATCCTCTTTCCCAGGGTTTCAATTCTCTCCTCAGAAAGAAGGATGTGCTGGCACAAACACACACGCTTCCAAACCAAATGGAAAATTAAACATTATCCAACAATAACAGGGGCAAACAGAAGCTCCCTTTGGCAACAGGCAGCGGCTGCGTGAGACAGAACAGGTACACACAGACATGCCACACAAGTTATGCTTGAAATAACAACCTGTGACACATTTACTTCTCACCGTCTTTAGGGATAAAATTCAACTCATCAACGTCAGTGGTCTCACAGGCATGTTTGTAAAAGTAGTCTAAATATCTGTTGATAGTGTTCCTGACGTGCTGCAGGAACAGACTGCACACAGACATGTGGTCTAACGTGATCACAGACATTCAAAATTAAAGCATGTTGACTGACCAACATGTACTTTATAGCCACCAATTAGATACAGTATGTTGCATGTTTGTGTTTCATGAACTGACTCTTGTTTTTCACATGTTATAACACCATATACCAATAAAACACTTTAATTATGCCGACCTCAGTCAGGGGTTTTATTGCTCTTTAGGATTGAAAAACAAGATTTGTACTAGTTTTTTGTAATCCAGCTTTTTCCAAGAGATCTTTACATAAATAAATATCTCTTGCTTATTTGAACTATAGTAGAATTTTACACATAAATTACAGATTATTCTGCCATTTTTCAGTCCAATCAATAATAACAGCAATAAATGAGATAATTTGCAGCTTTAAAGGCCCTTAATTGTTCTCTATTTTACTAAAAGGAGCTCAGGTGTAAAGTTCCTGGAGGTTTGCTGGCAGCGGTCATCACTATCATCATCCAAATACACCTATTTACTGCTCAGCACTTCCCAATGGTCAATGTGCAACTTTGTTTTCCATTTCATAAGCATTTTCATCTGGAAGAGACGGACTGTGCAAACGAAAGGCCGGTGCATGCAGCGTGTTGGACGTCTGCCTGTGCTGACAAACCTCTGGAGAAGAGGCAGCCAACAGTAAACTGGAGCAAAGGACACGGCCGACACACTGTTACAACCACCTGGGAGCAAACAAAGAACCCGACATGCTCCGATGAACAAAACATTTTTACACATGACATGTTAAAAGAAATGATGAGGCTTTACTGTGCATTTGTTATTCTTTTATAAAGATCATTGTGCCGTAATAGATAACTTGATAAACAGCACATTGAATGTTGATCTTCATAGATTACGCTTTGGAAACTATTTGCTTGTTATGAAGTTAAATGTATTTAGGACTAGAGACTACAGGTAAATAGTAATAATAATATAATAGATATAACCAAGAACTTCCCTAGTTGATTTTTTTTGCAGTAAAATTCAAAAGTCAAATGTTTTTGCAAAAATAATTTTGATATCTGTTGTTTTTGTTTTTCAGAAAACGATACAGCAGGTGAATCACAAAACAGATAGATATCGACATAAATCTTCCCCGGTTTCTCACTAAGAATAAGACTATTATTTATCATATACAGTTTTTTAAATTCAATGTTTACTGTACGTTGGTCTCTTACTCTTATACTTGTGCCCCCTGATAGTGACGTCCGTCTAACTGTCACTTTACTGTGACTAAAGCTGTTTTGCAATGAGTCACTTGTCTCCGACAGGATCTTGCACTCACACGCTCAGACTTAAACACATTCTAAA
>CAAKHC010016835.1:22662-36653 GCA_901007825.1 Macroramphosus scolopax | reverse complement strand
CTCATAAATGCCAAAAAAGAAGGCGGCAGTGGGGAAATGGAGAACCAGCAGAGCTGTTGCTGTGTGTGTCTTTACCAACAATGACCTTGGCAAAATGAGTCATTTCCTGGGACGCTGAGAAAGTGCCCGTCACACATTCAATGCCACGGAAGAGCTGGTCAAAAAACTGAAAAGAGAGACAGGGAATTTAGGGGTGTCTCTTGTGCGGGGCAAGACATTGAAGAGTGAAAGGGTTGAATAGTACAGCAGTGACAGTGACAGAGAAAGTCTTGCTCTGCTGCTCGTGTGAAGAAATTTGATTCTCCCTCTCTCGTAGCTTCACTCATTGTGTCTGTAGAAAAAAAAATGATGTCTCAGTGTGGAATGTGTGAGTCAAGAGAAGGTGCAATGGAAGAGGTTGACGAGGAAGAGGGAAGGATATCCTGCAGCCATTCTCCATGGGTTAATCACAGGAAATAGAGGAGCCTACAGCAGACACATCTACGCCACCACAGTCACCACATCCTAAACCAAAGGCAGTCTGACTGACTTACTTCCTTGATGGCTGTCTGGGCCAAACTAAATCATGCCAGTTTAATAGGACCACAAAGTTAAGATAACACTTTGTACGTTGTAACCACTTAAATAGATTATGAGATGCTTTTGTTCTTCTCAACCACAAAAACAACACTAAGCTTCAATAAACAATTTGTAAAAATCACTGAATCCACTTACCGCGGTTTTAATTAATCCATTTTTATTTTGTCTCTATAATGTCAGAAAATACTGAAAAATATTCAAATGATTTAATTTCCTAGAGCCCCAAATTCAGTTTACAACTAATAGAGCACTCTGTAGAGCTCGTACAGTTGTGGACGAAAGTTAACATCTACTCATCAGGGACATGAATATTGGGGGTTTCAATGATTTGTTTCTTGGCCATCATACAGTACATCCTATATAGAGGAAACAAAATCCAGAATATAGTTCACATTTCAATTTTTTGGGGGGGGTTTCCGCAATGAGTCTCTGTAAACTTCCGTTCACAAGTCTACCATCACCAAGGTCAATGAAAAACAGTTAAACCTGTTTAGGCCAGAATTTAAAGGGAAACTTTGGTATCTTTCATGGAAAAATCGTCTTGGTTATCATTCTGATAGTCAGACAAAGACACCTACATACATGGGTGAACACATTATTTGATTGTCGGAGGTAATGAACGGGGGGAAAAAGGGAAAAGCAGCAAATCCTCACACTAGAAAACAGATGCTTCAGAAGTTCAAGTCAATGTATGGAAAAAGGCTTTTATTTTTAATACTATGTGAATATTACCACAAACATACATGACAACCGTATGATGAGGTATTTACATCATTTGTGCTGTATCCAACATCACAACTGATCGTTGGGTTTCAAGGTCTCTTCCTCTGGACAAGCAAGCTTCTTTGAAGACTCCTTGAACGCTCACAATTATGTCGGAACAAATTATTATTTTAATGACAATTGACTACAATTTTATATTCACAAATAGTAGTTTATACACTTATTCTCCTATTCGTCAGGTACACCGAGCCACATTAGGTTTCCACAAAAAGGCTCATGAGCAATAAAAGTACTTGCAGCACAAATGTTTGTCAGTTGCAGCCTTGCAGTCACTTCGGTGCATTACACTAAAAGAGAATATATACTGGCCACTTGTGTTTGTTCATCAACATCTCAGATCAATGTCAGCTGGTGGTTGTATAATCGTCTATAATATGAATAGAAAAAGTCCATAATATAAACTGACTTGCCTTTTTGACATAGATATATTATATTATGGCCATTTTCTCAAATGAATCACTACAAAGTACTCTGTGGCTGGTTGTGTTGTGAAGTGCTGCTCTACATTCATTTTATTACCCACATGCCACAATTAATGTAAATTATATTATGTCCCTTGTAAATCAGTCTTGGCCTGTATGAAGTGTTCGTAAATTCTTTGTTTCAGTTGGTTGAGTTGATTAGCTCCTCACTGCAAACAAACCATCCCGGGGTTCAAGTTGGAGCGAGCTGGTTCCAACCTTTCTTGTCGATCTTGGAAAAATGGTTCCGCCTCATAAGTAACTTAATAGTTAGCTCACACATACAAATCACCAAGGCTTGGCCAGTTTGAGCTTTGCTCTCTGGATCCACAATGATGTGGAAGAGAAGGCATTTTGTCACTCACACTGTGGGCGGCCTGCGTGTGTGTGTGCACTGATTCTGACACTCGCCTATACTTTACTGCTGTCTGCATGCCACAATAAGTTTTCCTGCTCATTACCATCCTCTGGCATTCATATATTATCCTACCTAGCATTCTATCTATGCAGCATACATTTGGAACAGCCTACACAGTGCAAGATCATTTACATATTTGTGTGTTTGCCATTTTGTTCATAATATTGTGTTTTGTTTTACAGTATTATGTGCCAAGAACCTCGCAAAGAAAGACTTCTTTCGTAAGTACTTATTCATTATGCTGATTTTCAAATGCATGAGCCGTGGCGTCATGCTGATGTCTATACATGACGGGATGCTGTGTTTTAGTAAAGCTCTGTCTGGTACACTTTCATGCTGTAAGCGAATTGGCCGTGTTAATCATACGCAGAACAATACCATGATTTTATGTCCATTGTACATTCAATGTAAGGTCAACTATGTTGTGAAAGTGATTACGTTTGGCCGGCCTGTCTGCGTACAAGGGTGAGCTCAGCCCACAATAAGGCATTTGTCGTGGTTGCAGAGTTCTTGCAAACATCCCATATTTCATTTTTGTCAAGTTTGTCAGCCTACAACTGTCAGTAACAGGGTAAAGGTACGGAAGAGATATGGAGCTAAATGTTTGCGTTAAAAGAAACCCGGGTCTGGTCTGAGAGATACTTCTCTCCCAGTTACTTTAGCCATTTGAATCGTCATTATACTCAATTATTATTGAATGTTTGATTTAACTTTGTAAATGCAAACAACTCATTTACATTGTGTGATTGCAGGCCTGCCAGATCCATTTGCCAAGGTTGTCGTGGATGGATCAGGTCAATGCCACTCTACAGACACAGTCAAGAGCACATTGGATCCAAAATGGAACCAGCACTACGACCTGTGAGTCTCTTGCAATGACTTTTTATTTTTTGTTGTTTTATGTAAGTGTGACAAAACAGTTAAAATATGTCAAAGATTTTCATTCTTATATCCAGATTGTTCCTTCATTTTCAATTCATAATTTTCCAACGACAATAAGAGATTGTCTCTACAAGCTCCTCATATTTATTTAACTAGTGCGTGGCCGTTTGGAGTGTGTGCCCATTCAGAACGGGCTGATACCTTGGCTCACGGTAGCATTGTCAGGGGGCATGCCAGTTTGGAGCACATGTATGCTCGGACGACACCCGACTGGCTGCTGTAGGTTCCAGCTATGAGTCCGCTTTGCTGTCATTTTGGAGAAGTCAAGAACTGCAGAAGTATGCAAATGCAGTACTTGTACGCCGGTGTTTTTCGGCCACCATAATGAGGAGGTTAGGATCTGCTAGTTAATAAATGCAGCACCAGTACATCATTTTTTCCAGCTGCCATATTGGAGAGGTGAAGACCTGCTAAATGTTTTCTGTAAATGATATCGTTAACATTTTTCATCCAAGCCACTTCACACTCGCCAGTGCTCTCTCTTGCCTCCTTAGCAACACACCTGCCAAGTGTGAAGTAGATCAGATGAATGGTTCTCAGGATATGAGGACACACGCACACATACAGACTGACAGAGATTCCTTGCTTTATCGTTAGATGGTTGTGTGAGTTTTCCTTGACATGCAGATAGCCGAAGTTGGTACCAAATTGCCAGAATGTATTGAAAGACCTTGACTATAATCTGTCTGTTTTTCCAGCTACATTGGAAAGACCGACTCAATCACCATCAGTATATGGAACCACAAGAAGATCCATAAACGACAGGGGGCGGGCTTCTTGGGCTGCATACGACTTCTTTCCAATGCCATTAGCAGACTAAAAGACACAGGATGTAAGATTTTCCTCTTGGCTTCCTGTTTTTAATTGCATTCAACCCTTTGGTATAACTGTGTCTATTCTGAAATGAAAATGTTTTTTTCATGCATTTCTTCTTCCTCCAGACCAGCGTCTAGATCTATGTAAACTGAACCCCTCGGACAGCGATGCAGTGCGGGGTCAGATAGTAGGTGAGGCTGGACACAAATTTGTTATGTGCAGTTCCCCCCAGTCTCTCTCAGCATGGCATTTTTATTTCATTATATCAATATTTGACCTCATATCTCAGCATCACACACACTCACTCATTGTCTACTGCTCTTCTTTCCAGTGAGTTTACAGACACGAGACCGAATCGGCAGCGGAGGCCCTGTGGTGGACTGCAGAGGCCTGTTGGAAAATGATGGGTGAGTGTGTCTTCAGATGTTCACACCTCCAGTGTCAAATAGTAACATGTAGAGTAAAGAATATCTATTGTAGGGGTGTCACAGGGAGGAAATGTTCCAAAAATACAAACAAGGCAACAATGTGATGCTCATTCAAGTTGTGTAAAGAACGCTGCTCACTACCACCTCAGCCGGTGAGTGCTCGCTGTTGGTCACCGGGAGGAAATCCCTGTTCCCACCAGAGGTCTTCAAGGACAAAGAAATAATGTGTCAAATAGAGACGCTTTGTCACAAACCTCGGCATCTGATACCGACACACAGAGGTTTTTAATGGAACTATTCCGCATTGTAATGTACTAAATGGCAGATCACAGGCTTTTCAAAACGAGAGCAGTTGGTTCATTTTTATTTTCATTAAAACACACAAATCAAACACTGCAATTTAAAAACTCTTATTGAAAAGCAAATTGCAATTTGCCGGAGTGCTATATCCAAATCACAGGAGCTTCAAATCGTTAATGAAGACATTATGGCTCTACAGAGATGTCCCGGCCTGCAAATCGTATTTTCCTGACATAAGGGAACATGCTGGTTTCGTACAGACCCTAGAAAAATGTCAATCTTTCATTTTTTAAGGATGATTTATATTATTAGGAAAAATTACAATTCCAGCGAAATCACAAGTCATATTTCTGTCAAAAATAATCCCAATATGATTTTTTTGTCATACCGTTCAGCCCTTAATGACACCCACTGGGTGTTTGTTGTGTTGCAGCATCTGCTGGCAGTACAGTTTGTTCATAATCACCATTTGTTTGAACCGTTGAGTTCAAAATAAAAAGCCTTTGTCCTATATTGGGATTTCAGTTAAAGACATGGAATACTGACTTCAGTGTAATGTGTGTGTTTGTGTGCCTGTGTGTTTGTGTGTGTGTAGGCCTGTGTTTGAGGGATGTTTCAGTGAAGAGCCGCTGCCCTACTCCGACACCACTGGTGCGGCGGGTGGTGGGAACTGCCGTCTTGACTCCCCCAGTCAGGAGAACCGTCTTCAAACACAGCGAATCAGAGGGCAGGATTCTAGAGGCCATGGCCACACCCCTCAGAACAGACCGCACGGGCACCAGCCCCCTGACCTGCCCGAAGGATATGGTCAGTCCAACACTTTGGGGTCTTGTCTCACAGTGTGAAATGTGAAATACCAAATTGTACTGTTACTCCTGATATGTCAAAAAGTATAAAGGTTTCCTCGTGTTCTTTTTCAAACAGAACAGCGAACAACGGTGCAGGGCCAGGTGTACTTCCTTCACACACAGACAGGCGTGAGCACCTGGCACGACCCTCGGATACCACGGTATGATTACACCCCACTTCATTAGTCCAAACTAAATGAAGTTTAAGAAACCTCACGACCACAATCAGTCTTTGCAGCAAGCAGGGAGTACAACTTACAGAAAGAACAGAAAAAGGAACAACATGTAATCCATGTGGAGGTTAAATCAGCAAATGTGAGATTTGGAAGGTCCAGATTTAGAATCTTGGTAAAACAACAAGAAACACTGTTGAGGAAACACTCTGTTTCCTGATACAGATCATTTTGTTGTGAAAAGAGGTACTTCCCTGCACCACGAGGGTCAGAGTTAAAGTCACTATGAGGGGTAAAGATATAACGTATGTAGGGTCGGAACTGCTTGACAGAGATCTGGTGGAGGACTTACAAGTTCAATTGGTATTGGCAACTTGCAGCAAAGAGTCTCTGCCTGGAGTCTCAGTCTGGTTACTTGTTGCTTTTGCAGGGACCTGGCAAGTGTGAGCTGTGAGGAGCTTGGTCCATTGCCAGTTGGCTGGGAGGTCCGAAGCACTGTATCTGGCCGGATCTACTTTGTGGACCATAACAACCGAACCACACAGTTCACAGACCCACGCCTACACACCATTATCAGGTACCGCATGCACAAATGCTCAAAGTACTCTCATATATCCCCCAATGGGAGCCTACACCTGCATGACAGACATCTACGACACATACAGAAAGTGGTCTAATCTGTTGTTAATCTAATCTCACTGCTGTAATGCCGAATGCAGACTGGATCTGAACATGACCTAGTAACAGTCATCAGCTCTGTTTAAAAATGCTGGATCGTGTGATTTTATGGAAATCTGGATTTACAGTAGATTTAGCTGGTCTGGGCTGCTGCACAGTATGTAATCCTGTGCGTAATATACATGACAACCAGCTCTGCGTATATCTCTCCTCTTGAATTGTTTTCTGCTCTTCTTTTTCTGTTTGTCAACTCTTAAACCCTTTTCAGTATTCTTCCCTCCGGTCATGTTGTTCATTCTCTTCTCTTCTACTTTCTCCCACCTCCAGCCAGCAATCCCAAGCAAAAGAATCCTCCCAAGCCCCCCAGATGGATGTGGGGGGTGAAGAGGTAGGAGGAGTAGGTGGTGGCGGCGGAGAAGGAGATGTGGCAGTGCGCTATGAGAGAGACTTGGTTCATAAACTGAAGCTGCTCCGCCATGAGCTGTCACTGCAGCAGCCTCAAGCAGGACACTGTCGCATCGAGGTGTCGCGTGAGGAGATCTTTGAGGTGGGTGCAAGTGTGATACCAGGAAGGAACAAATTCCAAGAACTCATCATATTATCTGTTCCTCTATTTTTGAATGAACAAACATGAATGTCACCAGACATCCTGCATGTAGATAGACTATTGTGCAAGAGTATTACTCTCGAGCAATGAAAGCAGTGCGTCTAGAGTGGGTAGTTCCTGTAAATGTTTATATTCATACAGTCACATCCACCCTCCTCGTGACTCATTCAGCCGTCACAACAAGCTAGTCCTCCTGTGTCTTTCTCTTCAAGAGCTCAACAGCAGCACTGGTTGTAAACCATAACTATTGAACACGAGACGGATCTAAATGGCTGTTACAGGACACTAATTGCTTCTTTAATATGTGATAAAGTACAATGTTGCCTTTTGATAACGACATGTTTGTGGTTCTAGGAGTCGTATCGGCAGATAATGAAGATGAGACCCAAAGACTTAAAGAAGCGTCTGATGGTGAAATTCAGGGGAGAGGAGGGCCTGGACTATGGTGGTGTTGCCAGGTGATCATCTAATCATACCGCTGAGCACCATTGTCAGGCTTTTCTTCTTGGGTTGTGCATCTGTCTATTTCTGTCACCAAACGTTTTTTAGTGTCACACAAACAAATTAGAACTTCTACCCCTGGTTGCGGAGTATTATATTTTTGTACACAAGCCTCTTAACTATGGCAGTTTTAAAGGGAGTTGTGTAGGCCATAAGAAATACTTTGTTTTTCAGATTCTGTTTTACTCTTTCACAAATTTGTTGTTTTCCTTTGTAATTCTTCAGAACTCCGTTCTGTTTTTACGATTGAATCATATGTTGTCATCAGAAAATGACTTATTCTGTGGTGGATGATTATCATTTCAACACTGCAATATGACTAAATGTTTCCATTACAAACTGAAGTAAGAGTGCAAATACTTTCATTTCATTAGAAAATTTTGGTTTCCCAGCAATATATGGCTCAAACACATTTTTGTCTGGTAGAACAACGCCATCTACGTTCGATTAACTAGTTGACAATCTCCCTCCAGTCAATGTTTCACTGTCTGTTGACATGCAACCTAAACAGAAGACAACCGTGTATGTTCTACAGAGATATTCTCTGCTCGTTAGAACACACACTGTATATTTTACAAGCGCTGACACCGCTTTTTTATTCAGTTTACAGCACTGACCAGACCCTTGAAGCATTAAAGCAGACACACATTTCAGTTCAGTGTAGTATTATCATAGAATCTAGGTTTCTCCGTTGTTATTAATAATTGTTTTACCCAATTCCTAAGAGTTTTGGATGTTTGTTAACATTATGTTGGTTGTCTTCAGGGAGTGGCTGTACCTGCTGTGTCATGAAATGTTGAACCCGTATTACGGCCTGTTCCAGTACTCCACAGACAATATCTATACACTACAGATAAACCCTGACTCCTCCATCAACCCTGTGAGTACAAAGAAACACACACACACATGAAGCACTTCACCCTTCAACTGAGTGAGGGAGTCTCTCTGACCCTCTGTACGCCTGTCTGTCGCTCCCTCTGGTTTTATTTCAGGACCACCTGTCATACTTCCACTTCGTCGGTCGTGTAATGGGGCTGGCAGTTTTTCATGGTCACTACATCAACGGGAGCTTCACACTGCCTTTCTACAAACAGCTGCTAGGCAAACCCATCCAGCTCAATGACCTGGAGACCACCGACCCAGAGTTGCACAAGAGCCTCGTTTGGATATTGTAAGCAAATGCACATGAGCTTTTCACGGTGGACTACACTTTCTTGTTATCCCTGCAGACTTTGCTTTAAACTCCTGCCATGATGCACAATGTTTATATGGCGTCAGACGATTCAACAGATTTCCATTCCATCGATATTAATTGCTATCTTCTGTGTGCAGAGAGAATGACATCACCTCAGTCCTTGACCACACATTCTGCGTGGAACACAATGCCTTTGGGAAGTTCCTACAACATGAACTCAAACCTAATGGCCGTAATATCCCTGTCACTGAGGAGAACAAGAAGGAATATGTAAGGTAATGACGTCGTGACGATTGTGTGCCCTTGTTTTTGGCTGAATTATTCTCTTCCATTTATAGGATACATAACCACCGTAGATAGTTTTTGTGTGTGTTTGTGGAAATATGCAAAGCCTAATTTTAGTTTGTCTTTCTCAGACTTTATGTGAACTGGAGGTTTATGCGTGGAATTGAGGCCCAGTTTCTGGCTCTACAGAAGGGATTCAGTGAGCTCATCCCTCAGCATCTCCTCAAACCTTTCGATCACAAAGAACTTGAGGTACACAAATTTCTCTGAAAAAATAATAATTAGAGAACATTAAAAGAGTGTTATCCTGTATATTGCACTTCTGCATTATGTATTCATCGTTTGAACTTGGTTTACAATTTTTGTAATGGGCTGTTTTGTCTTTTCCTCTTCTTCTCCTCTCCGACCCTCTTTTCCAGTTGATCATCGGTGGATTAGGAAAAATTGACCTTGCAGACTGGAAGACTAACACCCGCCTGAAGCACTGTACAAGTGAAAGCAATGTGGTGCGGTGGTTCTGGCAGGCAGTGGAGGCCTTCAGTGAGGAGAGGAGAGGACGTCTGCTACAGTTCGTCACGGGCTCCACCAGGGTCCCACTACAGGGGTTCAAAGCGCTGCAGGGTGGGTCATGTACTCGCTCAGAGACTTCACATATGCACTGTACACACATCAGTGCTTATTTGAGTATTTGGTTACCGTGTCAAATGATAGATATAGAAAACATCTCGCACAAACTAGCAACATAATAAATGAGGAAAAATCATGGCAAACGCCTTGATTGGAGTTCTAAGAAGCCTCCCTGTTTGAGTATGTTAGACCCTGATTATGATACACATTTGAGGATATTTTATTCACACATGTTCATCCTAACAAGAATATATAGTGTATGAAGTCATGCACATACAATGACAGACCTATTGTCTCTAAAGAAATCTGATTCTGATTACATTAAAACAGAGATTTATTCATAGATTTCCAACATAAGTCATTTATCTTTGAGTATCTACACATGAGGAGTCCTGGTCCAACATAGTATTGTCTCACTTATAGCCTTCAGCTGCACAATGCACACTTTGCTTATATAACAGTCGGAGCAGAAGCCGCTGTCAACATGGTCATTGATTTTGATCATATAAATATCAAATAATACTCAATCAAATAATTCAATGCGACTAAAGTAACGTGAACTGTAATCCGATGCAACCAAGTATATTTAAACTATAAATTTACCTGAGTACAAATTATTGGAAAAAGTTACTTACAAGCAGCAAAATATATGTAATGTGTTCCTCATCATCGTGTCTTGATGGCTTTTATTGTCTAAATAAACATTGTTCTGTGTACCAGAGTAGAGCAGTGATAACTAGAATGTATGTGTGTAAGGTTCTACAGGTTCTGCAGGACCGAGGCTCTTCACCATCCATTTGATAGACGCCAACACAGACAACCTGCCCAAGGCCCACACATGGTAAGGACCCATACTCTAAATGAAACACAACTGGATTACAATTGAATATTTGCAGGTGAGTCAGATATAGTATCCCTAATTATGCTTTTCTACCTCCAGTTTTAACAGGATAGACATCCCTCCCTACGAGTCTTATGAGAAACTTTATGAGAAACTGCTGACGGCTGTGGAGGAGACCTGCGGCTTTGCTGTGGAGTGATGAGCCCACATCCAAATCAGAATACACACAGTCGCACTTGCACTTGCATTCAACTCTTTGACATTTTTAAAGTATACACACATACACAGAACATCGAGTATACATGGAGTATACGGAGCGGCCAAGCATGACAAAAACTCAGTCTGTTGCCACCTCTTCACCACCGAACTCTAAACGAGGAACCACAGCAGGAGGGGAGAAATGAAACAAACAGAAAAACAAAAAAAAAAAGGATTTTAAAATTTTTTCAAATGTTTTGAAGAAGCATTTTTATCCTTCAGTTTTAACAAGCTATGATGTCAATTCTTCAGAATGTCTACCACCACAGCGAATCTGTCTCCAGTCACACTTGAGTCTTCGGGACAGAATCGGCCAAACAAATACGAGCCTACGATCAAAGACCTTAAAATCAGATGTGTGGAGAACAAGGCGGAGACTGATTGTCTTTCTGTCTGACAAGCTGATCGATTGACTAGTATTCATGCTACATGTTTAACCACTGTCGTGTATCAGAATGTGTAAATGTATGTGTGTGCGTGTCTGCGTGTGTGTGTGTGTGCGTGTGTGGCATGGCACCTGGTTACGCTGTAAAAATGATCAAATGAGCCTGCTCCTCTGTTTTTGGTAACTTTTTGTCTCTTCCGTTTGTACCTGCGACCACTCTGATCCACTCTGATATTTTATTATTTATTACTAAGTGATTACTGACCAAGCTGCTATTTGCTCTACAAAGAGCTCACTAATCTTCATCACCCCTCTACCAGAGTTGAAGGGTCAAATTCACTTGTAATTCAAGTAATCCACAAAGTGGGTTTTATTGAATTTCTTTTACTTTTTTTAACATTCATATTAATGCAAAGAAATATTCTTGTGAGTGTATGAAATCTGTTTTGTCTTGAATGCCATGTTACATTATTGAAGTGAAAGGGACTGACCTTCCCAGCCCTAATCTTAAATTCATACTCCTAACAGACAGTCAGTGGGCAAAACTTGGATATCCTCAAAATGAGCCGTGGAAATGCAAAGGAGGAGTGAGCTTGAGGAATTCTTCACTTGTATGCGTCCTGCATAATAAAATCCCGAGCCTTTCACGTTTCATTAACAATTTCACCATCTTTTTGTTTCCTTTGTGGTCCTGATGTTTCTCTGCCCATCTGGTCTTCTTCACAGCCTGAATGGTAGGAAAAGGTTCCCCTCTGTCAAGTAGTCATCATCCTCATGACCGCCGTGAATGAACAAAGTACCTTTTTTGCAGTCACTAGTCCTCAGCAGAAGTGAATGAAGTGAAAAACCTAAATGTCGAGCGAGAAATATGGAAAATATTGAGCTCTACTGTAGATTGAAGACTGTTAAGCAGTATCATTTCAATCTGCATTTTCTAGGTTCTCAGTTCACTGTGTAATGGATGCAAGAGTATTGTAACTTACTATGTACTAAAACATTTATGAACAAATACAATGTAAATAAGATTATATTAAAAGAAATTAAATTGAAAACTGTTTGCTTGTCTTATGTGCAGCATTTCTTCTGTATTATTTGATACATATATATGTGTGTGTGTTGTGTGTGTGTGTCCAGTATATTCTTGTATATATTCTCCATCAGCCTCATGAGGTAGTCACCTGAATGGGCTTCCAGCATCTTGAAGGAGTACCCAGACGTGCTGAGCACTTATTGGCTGCTCTTCCTTTGCAGTACCACTGATCCCATACCATCACAATTAGGTTCGGGACAGGTGATGGTGGAGGATAAATCATTTGACTTCATAATTTTTTTTGGTCAAATGGCGCTTACATATCCTAGAGGTGTGTTTGGGGTCATTTTCCTGTTGAAAAACAAAAGATGGGATGGCATGTCTGCAGGATGCTGTGGTAGACAGGTCTCAAATTTGGACACATCAAAAACAAAGTACATATTTCCACTGTTCTGTCCATTACTTGTGTTTCTTGGCCCAAGCAATTGTCTTCTTGCTCTTTCCCCAGTAACTGCTCCTACGACCCACGACTGATGATTATGTACTCATACAGCATCCACACATAAAAATTGTGTGGGTCAAAATCCAGATTTCTGTAATTTTGCTAACAAACAGACAAACTGACTGACCGAACCGTCACCTAACCTCCTTGGCGGATACATTTTAGCCTGGAGAAAGAACAACTGTACAATTGTCAACAACGATATAGCTTTTTTTCGACTTTAGAAATATATAATCACTAACCAAATGTTTCCGTGACCCGTACCCGACTACAATTCCTAGGACCGCATTCTTTGAACTACACTTCCCAGATGGCCATCGCATGCACGCAGCCAAAGCTGCTCTACGTGTGACGGCACAAATTTACGAACGCTCGCTCTTGTTTTGGCAACATGTTTCGATATTAACGGATTGTCAGTCCACCAAGAGGGCGCGTTGCTACCCAGTTTTTCAACACGGTATTGTAAATTTCAGCCTATGTATTTCCAAAGACTTGATCTCTTGCTGTATGTGGATGGTTTTGTAGTATTGTGGATAGACATTCTACCAGAAGTCAGCTAACTAGTTAACCTACTGGCTAGCTAGCCAGCCAGGCTAATTCAACGTAGCTTAGCTGAGAGCATTGTTTTTTCGTTATATGTGCCCGGAAATAATGGATTACTCTTCTACGTTGTTTGATTTTAACTACATCGTCTTAAACCTTAAGCTAACCTTACAATATTAACACTATTGTCATAATTATAAGTAAGCCAAGTTGATGTAATATTGCAACAATGCCAGTTCCTCGTAGTGTTAGCATGTAGTTTTACAAGAACATTACAAATCTATATTGATTCAATACTTTGATTTAATGCCAGTTTTGACTAGCTCAAGGGTGACTGGGACTAGGTTAGCACGTATTCTGATGGGAGAATGTTTACAAAATATTCGTACGGGATCAGGTAAACGTAAGACCATATCTTGTTTACTTTCGTTTAGCTAAGGTTCCTTATCGTTTTCGTTGATGACTTTAAGTGACGTACATTCTAACCCTTTAACTATTCGCGTCATTGATATTAGATGTCTTTTGTTGAGTTCTGAGTTACTAACACATAAATTGAAGTTTCCATTTAATAGAAGCCTGTACATAGTATGATCGAATTATTTATGATAACCGGGTGCGGCCCAGGCCTACTCGAGTTAGGTCAATTTTATGAGAAGTCAGACTTTTTTTTGGTGAAAACATTTGTTGGATTCCAGGGGGATACCATCACTTTAATTGTGTGTGTGTGTGTGTGTGTGTGTGTGTGGGTGTGTATGTATGTGTCTGTGTGTGTGTGTAAACTTTGCAGTCAT
>CAAKHC010016835.1:7672-22642 GCA_901007825.1 Macroramphosus scolopax | reverse complement strand
TGATAACCGGGTGCGGCCCAGGCCTACTCGAGTTAGGTCAATTTTATGAGAAGTCAGACTTTTTTTTGGTGAAAACATTTGTTGGATTCCAGGGGGATACCATCACTTTAATTGTGTGTGTGTGTGTGTGTGTGTGTGCTCGCGTGTGTGCTCGCGTGTGTGCCTGTCTGTGTGTGATGGTGAGGTAGATGGTCTCAATTGAGCAGTGACTGTGTGTGTGTGTGTGTGTGTGTGTGTGTGTGTGTGTGTGTGTGTGTGTGTGTGGGCTAATTCAGGGAGTTGGTGTGTTTAGTATCACAATGGCAGATGGATGCAGTGATGACGATGTCATTCACCTTGCAAGCTTCAACATCCACCGCAGCCAAGGTTTGTTCCATTCAGGAGGTCCCTTACAAATACATATATTAACCTTGAACTTTTAAGTAGTGTATTCTGTTATATATCATGCACTTACTCAGATTTGGTTGTTTTGTCTTTAAACAAGGAAATGTACAAATCAGACACAGTGCACAATAATCCCACCTCAGCACATCAAACGAAAACAGAGATTAAATAACAAAAACGTCAAAGATTAAATCATCAAGCAAGCACATTTGTGAATCAAATAAAAGTAAGTCAAATATTGTTTCCAGTCCGCTACGTGTGCATGGGGTTTTAGGGTAAGTGGTCGTCAGTTGCTGTATCATAGTGTGTCCATAATTGGCGTTATTCTGGGGTCTTCTTACCACTTAGAAGTACGTTTTACAGGTTTAATGGTAAATGATCTTGAAAAGGGGACCAAACCTTCATTTACAGTTCAGATTTTCCTTCTGAGGCCCTGATCAGAGTTGGCGTTAACATGCATCCTGATCCAATCATGCAGAATATAATTGATAACTGCTGATTGCAGACATCTTGGAATTTCTTCAACACGTTTTACAAATCCCTGCACTGCTTTGTGTGTCTTGCACCTCTTGATTCAAAATAATTGTTTTCTACTAGGTGTTGGAGTAAACGGGAACGGCCAGATTTCCCTTTGACCACCTACCTTTACTTTGACCATGTGGTCGTGCTAGATAAAGATAAAACACAAGCTTCTTTAACTCTTGTCGTACTTTATGTGGCCTGTAGTAAACTTTGCTGCTGGACTCAGAATGTGTGTCTCACTGTTCCTGTGCACTTCCCCTAATTAGTTAAGATATGTCAAATGTAGACGGAGGGATTCATTTAGTATAACAGAAGTCTGCCAGACAAATTCTCAGTAGTGCTTCTAGCAAATACTATGACAAAATCAATAATAATGTGACTTACAAACATTTCTGACCAAAGCAACAATATAATTAATATTCAACAATTGCTCAGTCTATGTTCTCTCCACTCTTTTTTGCATGTACATTTTCCATTGAAGGCATAAATATCAATACAATCCAGAAGTTTTCAAATTTGTATTTTTGTTCCCATTAACGCCACTTAAAATCACCAATATTAATTCAAGTGTGTGTGCCTGTGCAGGCTCCCGGGCTCGTAAGAGGGAGCTTATCACCATATCTGATGACTCAGACGAGGAGCCTGTGACTCTGGTACCTGGCAGTCCTGTTCTAGTCCCAGATGATGCCGATGATGATGATGTCAGCATACTGGAAGTGAGTGATCGGTGCTCTTGAATCTTTCTAATGCCCTTACTTTGTATACAAATTTTACATGTTTTGAATCTGACATTGCGGTCGGTAGTATGAGCTGACAACTTTGCAACAGATTTAGCATCATCTTTTCCATTAATCTTGCAATTTGTTTTCTCTTTTTACTTCCTGTCTTTCCTTGCAGCCACTAACTACTGCACGCAGACATGTAATTCGACCAGCAGCAAAATGGAATGGGGCCTCGCACAACCTAATTCAAGTTGTTGGTCATAGTAGCGCAGCTTCTGGGATTTCTACCGGGGACCCTGGCTCTGGCCCCTCCACCTCCAGAGACGCCAAGGCCAACTCCTCTGCAGTCAGGACTTCAGGACTCACACAGCCACAACCTGGCCCTTCAACACAAACACTGTTCCAGCCAAAACTTAACACAGACTCACAGCAACTGGCTGGTACGTCAGCACAAACAAAAGTGGAGGTCCACGCAGTTTCTTGTAACCAAACCCCATCTACCTCCACACATGTTAAGACTAATGCCATCACATTAAGAGAATCAGTACTGGGACTTGTTCAGCCTAGCACATCTGTACTCACAAAGCCACAAGATGGCTCTTCAGCACATCTAGTGGTGGAGCCCCGGGCAAGTACCTCTACCTGTGCTGTGCAGTCGTCTTGTGTAGTTGCAGTGAGTGCATCAAGTGCTTTCACTAAGACTCAAGAAAGTGATAATAAAAGTATGCGTACGCAAGACAATCCTCAGGCCAGTACTTCATCTGCACAGCCCCAGTCACAGTCCCACAACCGGACGCAGCCTCAGCCCAGTACGTCTACACAGCTTCAGTCCATCAGGACTTCAACCCTACGGCCCAACCTCATCCAGGTAAAGGAGGTGAAGTTTGTTGTCCTTCCACAACAGCAAAGCATCCAGGCCTCTGCTCTAATAACGCAACCCAAGCTGCAGCTAAGGCCCAAGATGCAAGGTAATCTTATTCAAATTGAACCACAGCCCTTGGCCCAGGCCCCAGTCCTGCCCCCCGAAGCCCCTCAGTTGATACCAGTAATACCCTCTGCAGTGCTAATAGCTGCAGCCCCAGAGAGACTGGGACCTCCACAGGCAGGTCATCGGATCATCCTAGGGAGTCAGGCACCCCGGGAGGCTGTTCCTAATCCTCAGCCATGGGTTGGTGCCTTCAGTGCAGCTCCACCAGCCCACAGCTTCAACATCAGGGTGCCTAATGCAAACTTTAACCCACTTGCTCCCCCAGCTCCCACAGCTTCAGTCCCCCACAACAGAGAAGAGGCTCCTCTCATTCTGGGTCATGCCCAAAACCCAGAAAGGGTCAACCCAGCTCCGGGGCTGGTCACGGTTCCTCCTGCAGCAGAGGACATTCCAAGAATAGAGGATGCAAGACCTGGTCCCTCTGTGCCACGAGAGGGACCAGAGCTGCAGCCCCATGTTAGAACCCTCATCAATGGTGTTGTAAGTATCACATAAACAAACCCAGTTCATACATGCAATGTATATCTGTGCCTGTCACATCTGCCTCAGATATAAGAAGCTGGACAGAAGGACAAAGCCCAAACATTAGTTAAATTATTTTATTATGTTGTTATTATGCCTCTCACCTCCTCTATCCTGATTCTGTTCCCCCTTTCTGCCTGTATCCCTTTCACTCTTTGGTGTCCTCTGCAGCTGGATCTTTTCCCAGATGTCCAAGAAGCCTTTGTAGCAGAACTGATCCAAAAGAATAATGTGAAAGACTTGAATGTGTAAGAAGAACCAATCTTTCTTCTCTAGTACTAAAGGCACATAAGAAGTGATTCTGCTGCTCGGTTAATGAAGTGAACACCAGTTTGAGAGAAAGAATTGTCTTGATTCTGCAGCAGATTGGCCAATTTTTCTTGTTTTTGGGCTGAAATTCTCTGAACTGGTCAAAGTATCACTGCTACATGCAGTGTTTTGGAAACATGAGTGCATATAGCTGCGCATATTCTGTGAAGGCTTGTTTACATGCAGCTTTCCTCTACTGTATCTCTAGTATCTGTAACCTGCTGTTGGAGAACCCAGAGTATCCGAAGACGGAGACTTCAGCAGCCACAGTAGCTCCCACCAGCATCTTACTGGAGTCTGGGGACACCCACACAGAGGTTTGTGGTGTGTGTGTGTATGTGTGTGTGTGTGTGTGTGTGTGTGTGTGTGTGTATGTGTGTGTGTGCTTTTTTAGCTCAATTACTGTACAACTTCATTTAGGCTAAAGTGGGTGGTTTGTGGGTCGTGTCAGGTTGCTGAAAAATGCATATTTTTGTGGGTTGGACTGTGCATTTGGGCGCTCTTTAGGGGTGGGGGGATGGCAGATATTAAAATAATGGAAATCAATAGTTTGTAGAAAAACGTCTGCAGACAAGAGCTTAAAGTCATGTGTAGAAGGTTGAAGCACATCGCTGAAATGAATGGACAAACAGTTCAGTTAATTGCTGACATTAATGGATACATGGCCAAAATAGTTGGCTAGAAGTAAAAGATCAAAGCTTGAAATGTGTCAGAATAACAGTTAGACAATGTCCTCGTTGGTACTGTGTCTTTGTACCTCTTCAGGTGACTGAAGACCTGTTTGATTACACTAAGCTGGGCACAGTGGGACCAGAGGCTGTGATGCAGGCGGCCGACTTGCTCATGGCAGATTTCCGGATGGTCAGCTGTCAGGACATCAAGTGGGCCCTCAATGCCCTGAAGGGACACTATGCAATCACACGCAAGGTACCTGTGCACTGACATCACCGATTGTTGGTCTTCTCGTTACGTCTATCTTTCAGCTGTCTCTTCAACACCAACTCTGTCTCTGTCTCCATCCGTCCCAGGCCTTATGTGAAGCTCTGAAGAAGTGGCAAGATTCAGGTGACCCCTCAGGAAAGAGACGGCGGAACAGAGCCTCCTCTGAGCGCTGCTATGTTGATTTCCATTTTGAGCACGGTAAAAAAAAATTTGTCTGCGTGCACATTGCTACAGCTCACATACATGCTATGACCAATCCACCCTACTGCACGTGCATCAGTACTGCAGTGCATGAGGTAGTTTCGATACTTATACACTCGAAAATAATTTCTAACCAGCTGACGTCAGCCGATCTTTACTGCTAGCCTTTAATTCCTTCAGCTGGGATGATATTTTCATTCCTTTTTTTTGTCTCAGTCGAATGTTGACTCAACTGATGTAAACAATACTTTTATTTTGCACCTGGGATTTGGAAACTACAGGCGCAGTGTTAACGTATCCATGCTCTGCTACTCACTACGTTTTCCACCACTGATCTGTCCTCCAGGTTCAGTGAAGTTCGAGAGGAGGATGTATTTCTTGGAGAACGACAGACGCTACTGCAGGACGTACAGCAACCTGGATGCTACCGTGCAGAAGGAGCTGTCGTTCTTTCAGCAGAAAGCCAAGGAATGGGCAGAGGTACATGTACACGTGATTCTTTTTTCTGTGAGGGCTATTCATGTAATTCATACTGTTTCTTTGTCCCTCAGTATCACACCAACGCAGGGCTTGTGTCATGACTTTCCCTGCGCTAAGAAGGGCCTTGAGCAATACTAAGAACAAAATGATTATTATCATGACTTCAGAGCGACTTTATAAGGAAGTTAAATTAAAGGGAGTGGTTGCCATGCTAACGGGAGCTGTCGCTACCTAACTAGCTATCATATCCATCACGCACCACGCCGCCAGACCTCCTGCTTATAACCCCCCCACAGCTTGTCTAACTCAAAATGAAGCTTACAACATGTATTTTTTTTATCTTTGTGTAATTTGTTTGGCATGTGGAAATTCACTGTGTCCGATGTCCTTCACCTGCCTCTCTCTCTATCCAGCATGAGGACTTCCTCCTGGCTCTGCAGGTCAATGAAGATGAATATAAGAAGGTTGGCTTGAGGCTGAATTTTCATCACACAATTATATAGAAAAATAACAGTAAAAAATGCACAACATTGATAACCTTCTTGTTAATCAATAGACAGAAAGTATATAGAAGTATTTATTATAAACACACAAAATGTGACCCTGCTTGATTCTTCCTCCAGGATGGTCAGCTGATCGAGTGTGGCTGCTGCTATGGCGAGTTTGCGTTTGAGAAAATGACGCAGTGTTCAGACGGTCACCTTTTTTGTAAAGAGTGCCTGGTCAAATACGCTCAGGAGGCGGTGTTCGGCTCCGGAAAGGTACGTAGAATAATAGAATAAATGTTTCACATGTAGTCATACTGGTGTGAAACACACAAACTGTGTCGTGTGGTAGTTTTAAAGGCCTTTAAAAAGTTCTGTGTGTGTTTGTTCTTTATGCAGTCAGAGCTGAGCTGCATGGAGGGAGGCTGCCCGTGCTCGTACCCAGTGTGCGAACTAGAGAAGGTCCTACCAGAGAACATACTCTGTAAATATTACGAGAGGCAGGCAGAGGAGGCGGTCGCTGCCACCTGTGCTGACGAACTAGTGCGGTAAGTGTGTGTGTGTGTAGGTGGGTGAGACCCTCCTGGATAAAACACTGTCGTGTACCACTTGAAAATACATTGTTCTGCTTAGTCGTGTATCTTAACGCCCCCCCCACTCCTTCCACTTCTCTCTGACTCTTTGCAGGTGTCCGTTTTGCAACTTCCCGGCACTTCTAGACAAAGACATGTCCCTCTTTAGCTGTCCCAACCCTCGCTGTCGCAAGGTCAGTCCCGCTCTCTCTGTTTCTTGGGTTCATTAAACACAAAGAGGTTCCGAGGAGGCCAGGATGTCTTTCAGTTCAGACATGAGGCTGATCGAAATGTGTGAAGAGAAGAAAGATTGATGAAAGGGTTCCATCTGGAGAGGTCGCCACCTCTTCCTCTCTATCTCTCTCTGTGTTTATCTCTGAGCCTCCTCCCTCTGTCGGAGGAATGCTTTCTGTTTGCCAACGTGGATTCCAGTCTAAAAATCTCCCATTATTTGGCTGAAACACACACACACATCCCCCGCATCGTTCTCTTCATGTGAGTCTGGCTCACACTCGATCCTGCCACACAACCACAATCCCTGTCTGACTCAACAAAAACATTTCCATCATTACACTCCTTGAATGGGGGAGAAAGAGGCTGCGTGACGTCAACACCCGACCAAATAAACGTGTTTGTCCATGAGAGTGTCTGTATGTACGCTATATGTTTACTCCCCTCTAGTCGCTTTGGCAGCAGGTTGAACCTCCTGTCCTTGTTTGGTTGTTTTTTGGATTGTGTTTCGATATTCAGACTAGTTCTGCAACATTTAGTGACTATTGGTCAGTTCATCAACGGAAAATAAGGAAGTATTAAGGTAAGGATATATTAACAGATTTAAACTTCCTGAATCACTAACTCATAAGCAGCATGTTGCTCAAACACAAACAATGCCTCTTCCCAGCTGTGATAAGGAGACCAACAAGCCTGACCCTAGTTTTCATCAAAACAAGCCGTCTGATCTGGACAACCGTTGGTCTCTGTGCACCCGGCTGTGACAGGAGTTCCCAGTGACCCTCCGCAAACTACCACGCTGAAAAGACATTACAAAGATATTCAACAACTTCACTCTCATAGAATGTTTGTTCCCCAGAACCACTGGAGACTGAAGAGAGAAACCAACAGTGCAGTCGACCCTCGGCTCTGAAGCACTCAACTTTCATTTTAAATTTGAGGTTGGAAAAAGCACCTTAGCAGCTTCGCCGTCTTGAAATCCCCTCTGCAATCTTTACTATTTATAGACCTAGTTTAGATTTTATTCTCGCCAGTTTCAGTAATTGTTATGTGTCATCAGACGTCATGGCCTTTAAATGGCCATCACAGCTGTGCAGAAATCCCATTGAGTCTATAAGAAATGCAGTTTTACAACATTTCTACTACCTTGTAGAGCTTTGTTTTCATACCTACTCAGTCTGGACCTCTGAACTTTATCCTCCAATCTCATTGCGAGATCTAGTTTCTCTGATGGTCACCATGCAAAGTATTAGTTCCTCTAACTTGTGTAAAATCAGGAGTTTCTCTTTTTTTCTCAGCCATTTGCTGCTCTTGCTTCTCACAATAATATCCATCACCATGCTCAACATTGTCATTTCTAATTGGTTGGATGAAGCAAATTAAATCATACAAACGGAAGACAAGCTGAGGGTGTTGATCCCTTCTCATGCAATACCATCCTTTCACCCATAGGTGGAGCCCTGTGTTCATTGTCTGTGCAGCACCATTGCACAGCTGCACCATATTACATACTCATGCACACACCCCAATCCTTTCCTGAACGGGGTCTCAGTGACCAACGATTGTGTATTCGGGTCGAGTATAAATCCCAGATGTGTTAACAGTATTTCACTCATGAGAGTTTTCTCACTTTGACACTTTTTATGAAGGAACCAGGTCTTTTACTCTTTTTGTCCTCAGCACATAAAGTAGAGACAACTAACTTCCTCCATATGTTTAAAGAATCCGGATGTGAGTTTGTTCTCTGTGGAGTTTCTGTTCCCGTTCTCTGCAGTGGAAACCAAGTAGAACAATATAATTATTATACACACTAGCTTCAATACATGTGATTTATGTGCTTTTCAACATCAGCAAAAGCACATTTAAAAATGTTTCTGGACAGTTGGCCCGGCGGTCTGCTCAGTCTAAGACCAAGGAGGAGCTCCATTATGTAACTGACACACATCCGTAAGCCCACCAGCCTTCGTTCACACCGCCGCCTCATTGGCTGGCCGCTCGCTCCGCTCCCCTCTACTGGTTTCTTACTGGTTAGACGCACTTCCTCCTCCGTTTCAAATGTGGTTCAGATCAAGTTTGACCCAGATTCCCCTCCCTCCCCGTCTCTCTCTCTCTCCTCTGGCTCTGTCTGACCTGCACACACATCGGCACAAAAGCAGATGCTGATGTATTCCATATGTGGTTATGAGGACTTTTGGACAAGCTTGTCCCTGGCCTGCGTATGATTACTTCATGAAGTCAGAGGAATGTAGAATGTAGCCCGCTGGAGGGCTGCAACAGAGGATACGAGAGCTCATTCTGTCCACCAGTGTGCTGTAGCTCGTCAGCTCCCCCAAATCTGCATCAAAAGGCACAGAACACGCAGAGTCGAGCTGCACAGCGTTCTGCTAGCGATGCTTTCTCTCTGATCTGTCAGCCTTGATTGCAGTAAGCCACGTCCCACCAAAAAACATGCTCACGCAATCCCCCCAATCAGAGGCTCTGCAAGTGGCTTGCACCACCTTATAAGGAAAGCTGCAGTCTGCACCTCCTGAGCGAAGAGGCAGAAAAAAGGAAGTGGAAGAGAGGTTATGAATGAAGATGGAGGAAGGAGAGAGTGAGGAGAGGAGGAGAGGAAGGCGGTTAGGACCTGAGGGAATGGAGTGTAATAAAGATAGAGGATGGGTTAGGAGGAGTGTGTGTGTGCATGCGTGTCATCCTCCTGTCATCACTGCATCATAAATTTGTCTGCCTGTGTGACCTTTGACATATTTTGACCACGAAGGCAGGAAGACACACCCGTTCCATTAATGGTTGACTTCTGCTCCGGTATGCTCCGTCCTTCGACTCTTTCTTCCCCTTCGATCATGCCGTCCCGCTTCCTGGTCCGGAGGCAGCCACTAGGGGTCGATCTCTCATCACGCTCTCATTCCCTCTCTCTCTCCCCTTGTCACTCTCGCCCTCCTCGGTCTTTGTGTGATCAGGCTTTTTCTGACACTCGATTCCAATTCTGCAGTCCGTCTCCCCGATATAACCCCTCCTCCCCTTTTCCAAAGATCCCATTTGACTGAAGTCATAGACCAGAGAGTGTTTCTCATTGTGCCTTATCTCTTGACCATGATTTGTGCATCTCTTCACTGGAAACTCCCGTCTGAATGCCACAAAAATGTAAATTATTTTAGCTTCTTTTAATCTATTTCACGAGTGAATTGACTCAAACGTCTTTTCCCTTGCTGAAAGCTACTTTAAGCTGCAATAAACTGGCTCCAGTGGCATTGCAATTTGTCTGAAAAGTTCATTTAGAGAGACTCTTCTGAGTGTTGCCATGTAAATCACCCCAATGACAGTGAAAACTGTCTCCTCCACCCTCTGGCTGACCTTGCACACGCACTCCGCTGTCTCAGGGAATAGCATCATGAGTGTTCGTTAGCTGGAAGAGAATATCTAACACAGTAAAGGAGGAGGATCACAGGCCGTGTGACGCTGCAGTCAGCTGTCATATTCCCCGCTCTTCAATATTAGATGAGTGCCTCAAATATTTATCGTGACTCCATTTAGGCTAAGGGATGGCGAAGGGGGGGCGACCGCTAGCTGGAGACCGTGCAGACTGAGATGCTGTCTGCCCCGCAGGTCCTTCAGCTGAACGTCTTGCGCTGTGAAGGAGCTCAGAGCACTGCGTTGCTGTTTCTAGGCAACTAAGCAGTTAGTGGCGAGCAAATCCTCGCTGCAGACACACACACACACACGTAGAGCCACACCTAGCTGTATCTGTGCAGGTCCAAGTCCCTGCAGTGGCAGCACCAGCAGCATATAGAGTGTGTGGGAATATCCTGCATGCAAGGCTCCTCCTGTTCTGTATTAACTAGAGATGCATGGACGGGACCGGGTGGGGACATGTGGGATCATGAAATGAATTAATGTTACAAGAAGAGTCTAATGAAATCATTCTCCCTTTTCTTCTGCTGTATCTCTGTTGCTGCAGGAGAGCTGTAGAAAGTGCCACGTCCAGTGGAAGCAGCACGTGGGGAAGACGTGCGAGCAAGTCCTTGAGAGGGACGAGATCCGCATGAGGGTGCTCTTGTAAGTAGCTCACAGAAAACAACCGGCACTCCTGCTGATAATCTGCAGGGTGTAGACCGATCACGCTGGAGAGGACGATGGGCGAACAGCTCAGTTTCCCGGACACCACTCCAGGAAGTAAAGAGGCCGGCTGCTTCCTGAGGGCCAGCTGGGCAGCGCTTCCTGTTTTGAGCAGATCTTCTTACTTCCTGGTGCTGAAGGAGACAGGAAGTAGACCACTGGTAGAAAGCTCACTGGGTCGGCCTGACGGTTATAACAGGACACGAGAGAAAAATCACAATATTAATCCGCTCCAGCTTTTAGGGATTTGATCTAATTACATGCACAGATGAAGGAGAACAGAGGTCATCACACTGATTCCAACCAGCATCAGTTATCTTATTGGACATGTTTTGATCCTACTCAGATTTAAAATCTTTTTCAGCCGTACAGACTGAACTCGAGCAACACATGGGTATAGATATCTGAACATGTATTCAGTATGTAGTGAAAACTCCTTCAGAAGTACTTCAACCTCATAGAGTGGGAGCACACAGACAATAATGTGTCTAATCTATAAGAAGAATACAGACACACAGTTGTAATCTCCACATAAGGAACTGTTACAATATTGTACGTGATTAAAAAACTAAATACATGTTGCATCCAGCTGAAAAGATCTAAATATGGACATTCCTTTATCGGGTGGTTGAAGGTAAACATGCCCTCATTGAAACTTTGTACTTCATGTTAGAATCCTTGAGATTTGTGTGAAATCCATCACAACAAACACTTTTCACTGTATTGACACAATGCAATGACCTATTTAGTAGATTTCATTCCCGTGCTGAAACACATCTAAACATCAATTCCCCATTTTATTTGCCTTTTGATGCCTGTTGTGACCTATTTGAGAGCCAGCAGGAAGAAATGATCAATGCGCCCGGGGGGTGTTTGCATCCAAGCAGACTGTCCCGGCGGATTGTTTGATTAAAGGTTCATCTGACTATCTGTATCCTGAGAAAGCTGTTTGATGATGATGTTTGTCTCATCATCCTCCACTGTTCATTTCCTCACATCCCTCCGCTGTTTTTCTTTCTGATACTGATTTCTCTTTCCGTCCGTCGTTCGCTGCAGTGAGGAGCGCATGACGGCGGCCCGGGTGAGGAAGTGCGTCAAGTGCGGGACGGGCCTCGTCAAGTCCGAGGGCTGCAACCGGATGTCGTGCCGCTGCGGCAGCTTCATGTGCTACCTCTGTCGGGAGCCCATCACCGGCTACAACCACTTCTGCCAGCACGCTCGCTCTCCTGGTGCTCCCTGCCGCCACTGCCGCAAGTGTTCGCTCTGGACCGACCCCACGGTGCGCTCTCACACACACACACAGATGAATACATTTTTTTACTTAATTCTATAAACTCAACACAAGCGCTCCATCAGTTTAAAGACACACCTTCAAGCGGGTCGCCCTGTTGTCATGGAAACGCATTTCGCTCCAAGGCGAGCCCAGTCTGAACATTTTTGCGGTAGAAATGCTAAACCTGTCTCTGCACTTTGACCCCGACCATCTGGACCCATGAAAGCCCACCGAGCCCTGGCGACCGTATCACTGGCAACCAAAAGCAACAATTAGCCCCCGAGGTGTTAATGAACTGGAGCTGCTCCAGGAGCTCGACGGAGAACCGGAGCCGGCCAAGAGTTCGTCTGGAAGGCCAACACATGGCTAAATACTTATGACGGGGTGCTGGTGCAGGTCTGGGGACAGGAGTCCTTGTGGAATTAGAAACTGATGGATGATCTGAATACAAATACTGTGATTTATATCCTCATGAACAACCTGTAAAAGTCAAGGCATTTGGTGCCGTTTGTTATTCCCTTACGACCGACTTAAATCACTAATATCAATGTTTGTATCAAACCACAAACCTTGTCATTCCTTTTTATTTGACATGATATTGGATGACATGATAGGTATTTTCCATCTGAACGTACTTTCCAGAGAATGTTCGGTCATGAAAATCTGCCACAAAACCAACCATGGGAAAGATTGTTGTATTAAGAAGAAATGGAAAATAATTTCTGTTCTTGGGGCTGCTAGTAACTCGTTTGTGTGTGTGTGTGTGTTTCTGTAGCAAGATGACGAGCGAATCATTCAGGAGATTCAGAAGGAAGGAGAAGCCGAGCTGAATAAGAAGTGTACAGGTCAGTAAAGAGTCAATCTGTCTCCTCCTGTTCTGTTTTTTAAAGCGATCTCGAACTGAAACACAAGTCTGCTGCAGTTCTTTTGTCTGGACTCAAACCGCCATCTTTAAACCCAGAAGACTAACTTCTCTCTCTATTCTCCTCCTCAGATAATTCAGGGAAGAGAGTCGGCCCTCCTCCGGAGCCCGTCCCAGATGTCAAGCGGCCCCGCGTGGGTCCGCCCCCTGAAAACCCCCAGAACGTGAACCCCGCGGCCCCTCCACACCCTCAAGCGGTACAAGCTCCCCTGTTCGTCCCCCCGCGCGCCCGCTACCCTCCCGGCCCACCCCAGGGCAGGATATACCACCAGGTGGTGATGCCCCGGCTGCCTCCGGCGCCCTACGTGCCGCCGCTGCAGCACCTGCCCCCGATGAACAATAACAACAACAACAATAACCACCACCATCACCACCCCCCTGTCAACCCTCACCACCACAACATGGACATGATGGACCTGCCCATGCACTACGGGCCCCTGCACCGCTACTACAGACGCTTCTAACACACCACAGGGACCCCGGGGGCTCTGGCAACAGTTACACTTTTCATTTCAGCACTGTTTGCATTTTTTAAGTCTTTTTCTGTGTTGTTTACGTGTTTTCTATTATCATGTATCCTGATGCAGATCCAGACTGGCCGCTTGATGCGTTCAGATGATGATCCACTCTGAAATGATAAGTGCATCTGTAGAGACACGTTTGGACTCTTTGCCTTCTCCCGACGGACGTAGAACCTCCAGAATGAAGTTCCCCTCTAATTTTTCATCCCTTTTTCTGCTGAAACAACTCTGGGGTCGAGCTGAACGGCGGAGAATTTGATGACGGTTCATTTCCTGTTTATACAGATATTTTTGAGTACATAAGAAAATTAAAAAAAAAGTTTAGCATTCCCTTCTGTATCTTTTGTGAGACGTGTGAAACCACACAGTTTTCTAATAAAGTTTTATGTTCACGTTGACCAAAGTTTTAGGTATCACAGGTTTTGACTTCTGTTTTTAAAGGGCCAGTGTGTAGGATCGAGCAACGATTTCACGCTCTCGCCTCACCAATCCTTTTCCCAGCGTGAAGCGCCTCCTCTGCATCCTCTGTGTGCGGCTGTGCCTCGGCAGGTCGTCTGGTAGTCACAAGGTTCCTGGTTTGATCAGACGTGATTGAAGCAACAATGTGCATTTTGATTAGAATGTGCATGTAAATGTCTTTCACATTTTTGCTATTAATATCTAAATTCTACATACTGGACCTTTAAGGATCTTGATTTAATTACTCTGCCACCTGTCTGTCACCTGTCTTCATGCATGATTAGTCTGCGCCCCCCCCCTCCTCTTGCATCTCATGCAGAAGACGAGCTGACTCATGATAACTGCGCCCCTGGCCGTGTACTAATCACATGACGGGGATGATGCTACCCACCAATCGCGGCCTCCTGACGGGACTCCTTTGTTCAGCCAAGTGTGCTGCGAGTGTGACAAATCCCCTTTTGCTACATCTATCACCTCCTGTTCCTGCAAGTCGACTCTAAAAGTAGCTCAGCAGACTCTCCGTTTCCAGCCCAGCGGTCCTAATGGTTTCAGTCAGGCCGTGTTTGTGTGACAGCCAGATTTAAAACTTGAATCACATTCAACATACCAGTGAAACGTCACCTGTTGTCGATGCCACACGAAGCGACGGAGGCCTCGCTGAGTTTGGACCCCTGAAAACGATCGTTCTGACTGAAGGAATCCTGTTTTCTTCCTCTGTAGTCAGTGGAGACACTGCAGGCCCTTTCAGACAAGCATATGGGCTACAGATGGATATTAGCGTATCCGTTGCTAATGACTCATTTAATCCAAAACACGAAGGAGAAATGTGATCCCGCTCAGTAAAGGACACTTCTACTTCTGGTTGTTCAGCAGTCTCGCTCACAAACTAAAGGATGTTAGTATCTCAGATGAAAGTGTGATGTATTTAGGAATGGAGCAACATTATTTATAGCAGTAGGGACCTGGACCTCATTAGAAGAAGGTGTAAACAAGATAGATTGAAAACCGGTTATAAATCCTCCACAGGCCACAATAGTGGACAGAAAAGTGTCCTTGTCCTGAGCCTTTTCCATCGGTGTGTGAAAGTTAAGCACCTTGAGCCGTCGCTAGACCAGAAAAGTGGAGTCGATTTACCGTTTTACGACTTCAGATCCTCTCACCTGATACAAGGAGTCTACAATTTACCTACGAAAGACAGTCGATCTATTGGATGGACTTCCCTGACGTCAGCATGACACTGACATACTTTAAGTGATTGTGCTGCAAACATTCATATCTCTCCTCGGAATTTCTTTGTTGGTTGATCGATCATCATGTCAAA
>CAAKHC010016826.1:0-11205 GCA_901007825.1 Macroramphosus scolopax | reverse complement strand
GAAATTTGGTGGGGTTGTTGATGGTAGCCTACGTAATAGAAGTGCCAAGTTTCAAATCGCTGGGATTAACTTTGTGGCAGTAGCTTCATTTTTAGTTTTGGGGTTAAGGCCTGGGGTTAGGGTTAGGGTTAGGGTTAGGGTTGGGGTTAGGGTTAGCAAAACCGTTAATCCCAGGGACTTGAAACTTGGTGGGATTGCTTATAGTAGCCCCATTAGAAGAGGAAACCAAGTTTCAAGTCGCTGGGACTAACTTTTTTTTTCCAGTATCTTCGTTTTTAGGGTTTTGGAAAAAGTTAATCCCAGCGACTTGAAACTTGGTGGGGTTGTTGATGGTAGCCTACGTAATAGAAGTGCCAAGTTTCAAATTGCTGGGATTAACTTTGTGGCAGTAGCTTCATTTTTAGTTTTGGGGTTAAGGCCTGGAGTTAGGGTTAGGGTTAGGGTTGGGGTTAGGGTTAGCAAAACCGTTAATCCCAGAGACTTGAAACTTGGTGGGATTGCTTATAGTAGCCCCATTAGAAGAGGAAACCAAGTTTCAAGTCGCTGGGACTAACTTTTTTTTCCAGTTTCTTCATTTTTAGGGTTTTGGAAAAAGTTAATCCCAGAGACTTGAAACTTGGTGGGATTGCTTATAGTAGCCCCATTAGAAGAGGAAACCAAGTTTCAAGTCGCTTGGACTAACTTTTTTTTTCCAGTATCTTCATTTTTAGGGTTTTGGAAAAAGTTAATCCCAGCGACTTGAAACTTGGTGGGGTTGTTGATGGTAGCCTACGTAATAGAAGTGCCAAGTTTCAAGTCGCTGGGATTAACTTTGTGGCAGTAGCTTCATTTTTAGTTTTGGGGTTAAGGCCTGGAGTTAGGGTTAGGGTTAGGGTTAGGGTTGGGGTTAGGGTTAGCAAAACCAAAAAGTTAATCCCAGGGACTTGAAACTTGGTGGGATTGCTTATAGTAGCCCCATTAGAAGAGGAAACCAAGTTTCAAGTCGCTGGTGAAAATGTGAGATGTTTATTGAAATAAAATTGCATGGCAGTAACAGCCGCCCTCTCAGCACCCCGACTTCCAGCGTTGTTGCCTGATAATCTGCTAATGTGGGTCGCACGACAGTGAATAGAGCAGTTTGCTTTCCTTGCGTTGAGACTATCTCATCATTGAGAAAGCATCTTCCTGTAGGAAGAATGATGATCTGCAGATTGTAAACAGTGTTGTGGTGACCTCTGCTGGTTACACTTTTCCTCTGGCTTCTTTGAGTAAATGATGCCATCTTGCTTTGGCGAGATGTGACAGGCAGACCACCGCCTGCTAAGGAGGACATGACCTTTTCCATTTGAATTAAGCCTTCAAGTCGACGCCTCCGGACTTGGAGATGACTGTATTTTGGTGTATTCTGTGCTTGGTTCAACAAGAAAAGGCAATTTTATGTGCCGGACTGCAGACAATGTTCTGAATGTGTATGACTCGTTTACATTTATGAATATTAAAAATAACAAAATGTTAATCAGACTCTCGGGGCTCCTCGATGGGTTTCCTTTTCACTTTCTCTCTGCTTTCCTTCGTGTCCTTACAGATTTTCGAGAGGAGTGTGAGAAAAAGTCTACAATGGTCAAAGATGCCTCAGGACTAGTGCCCTATGGAGGAGACTCCTCGGATGAAGAGGAGGAAAGCAGTAAGACAGATATATCATAACCCCAGGCCTGCACTTCCCAGCTGTGGAAGACACCCACAGATTAGCCGATGGGACTCCAGGCAGAAATCACGTTCAAATATATGACATGCAAAAACTTTTTGGGTTGACTTTATAACTTCCATTTCCCTCCTGTGTAAAACCTTCAAATCAGATGAGCTGATTACATTTAGAAATGTTCCGTCCAACAATGCAGAGAAAACAAACCTCTCAATTCATGATCCTAACTCTTACCTGAAGAGAAAGAATTCCAGTTTGGGCCAGTAGTGCTGCAGGAGCTGAAGCTGGGAAGAGATTTACTAGGACAGAGTGCGTCTTGATTCAGCAGGGACCTACAAATATTCCAGGCAAGCACTAACACAGGCTTGGTTATGGATGTATTAAAGCAAAAGTCAGTGAAGACAAATATCACAAGGCACTGCGTTGCTGTACTTTCACTTGTGAACAGGATTTCACTATTACCTTGCTTTCTGTAAAGGGGTGACAGATTTAATAGTCGCTGTAAAAGAATGTATCTTACAGAAAAAGTCCATTTAGATATTATTTCAACAGTAGATGGTGATATTCTACAACCAGTCTCCTGCACTGGACCATGTGTCCTCTGTCATACAGCTCAGTCATCCACTGTGTCATCCGAGAAGAAGCTCCAGCACACACCCAACCACGGCTGATGCAGATGGAGCTGCAGTCATGGAAGAAAAGTATTATTAATCCAGAAGGTTTTATACAGACAAAAATCTGGAATATTGAAATATTAGATTATAGCACGTTTAGACACATTTTTCTAATTTGGGCTCAACTTTTGTTTATATATGAATGTTTGTATTTTTATTATAGATCACTATTATCGTGACTGCATGACTGCAATAAATCGACGAGTGTTGGACGTTACCTCTGCCTGCTGCCTTTTGGGTTTCTGTTTCTATTTTTGGACAACCTAAGTTTGACCCCGGCCTGGTCAATAAAGCGAAGAGCTTGTACCACTGAACTGTGTTGAGTGATCGGGTTCTTGTTGGTTTCATCTCGTGGATCCTGACAGGATGACTAATGCTGTGCACTGTTTGTTTGTGTCAGAGAAACATATAAAATCAAATTCTGATACCTCTCATCTCTGGCTTTTGCATTTTCACGTTTCAAGTGAAGGAGAAGAAACCACACGGCGGGATCTTTCTCATGCAAATCAATCTGATGGTTCTTCTGCTGTGTTCACAATCTAACGCAGTTCAGTTCTTTTGATGCTGAAGTTGTTCAGTTTCATCCCCATCACTCCATTTATCTTTTACACAGATGAGAGAAAACATGAGAAAGAACCAAAAGAGCAGCTGAGACAAGCAACGTGGAGACGCCTCAGGAAACAGAACTATACAACTACTGCTGGAGGGCGCAGCACCCTCTCCAGAGCCCAACGGTCCACGGCGGTGCAGCTCCCGTACCAGGTGGTGAAGCAGCCTGTCAGAAAGCTCTCGATGGTGCCCCGGTAAAACTCCCTGAGGATTTGTGGCCTCAGGTGGAAGGTCGATGGGGGCCATCCAGGGCCAACGGAGCTCCCAGTGTGTCACCATCCTCTTGCTGACGGGATCAAAAGATGAGAACATGACTTTTGTGGAGCTACTTATTGGTTTCTGTGTGCATTCAAATAAAATGTATGTATAACACTAATGATGGTTTACTGCCCTGTGATTGGCTCAACAAGAACAGGCTGTTTATTGACAATGATCTGAATGTGTATGACTTGTTTACATTGGTGAATATTACAATAACAATGTTAATCAGACATGCAACCTTAAATAAGCTACTCAGAGAGAAGATCATATTCCCTAAATGAGGACATTAATTGGGAGAATATTGAGGAGAGGAGCTGACCAACATTCCACAACCTGATCAACTCTATGAGGAGTGTGTTGCACAGACTCCACATATTCGTTGAAGGGAAAATCAATACTGAAGCTCCAGACGTTGATCCAGTAGTTGTACTAACAGCAGCCTTAGACGAGCACGTAGTCTGTATTCCGGCGTGAAATGAGATGCCTCTCGGGAAATTGAAACTTGGGAAATGTAAGATAATATTTGGACAGACAGTGAGAGCTCCGCCACCTGTAACCAGTCCCCCACACACTTTATCATTGCCAATTTATAGATACAGTGCCACAGAAGTAAAATGAAAAAGTAATACTAAGAGATGTAAATACTGTAGGTACCTTATGATCCATCTATATTGAAGATGAAATTTCCTTAATTTATCACTTCATGATATAAGGATAACACACATTTGAGCTGGCCACCCGGTCAGGATTTGACGCTCCTGTAACTGCTGTTATCTTACTTTGAGATGTAGATTCATCTCACTGGTCCACAGATCCAACCTTCATGGTTACAGCTGCAGACCAGGTTTGTGAAAGGGTTTAGCAAATCGAAAAAACATTTGCTGACATTGATCTTACGGTTAATGCCTGTTGAATCAAACAGCTGAGTAAGACAACTGTGCTCCCCTTCCCCTAATATGAACATGCAGAGGTGTGTCGGATGAAAGAAAACAACATAAAGTGTCTGACTAAGGTGTCGAGCCACCAGAACGGCTTGAATCTGCCTAAACATAGATACTACAACTCTGAAACTCTACTGGAGGCATGAACGTTATTCTTCAAAAAGATCTTCCAGTATTTCACGATGTCTTGACACTGTGCAGCTGTCTGTCACTGCATTCTTCAAAAGGCTTGACGTCAGTCAGCTCCTCTCTCAGTCTGACACTGACGCAAAGCAGTGAAACACAGAAGCAGGAGGCAGATGAGAGTGAGGGGCAGACAAAGAATCGTGGTTGTATAACACCTCCCTTGTACAGGATTAAGGTGAGATAAACGCAAGAACTACTGTATGTGTGGAGGTGTGATTTTTGATTCGGTGGCAGGTCGAGACCGTCCAGTCGCTAGAGAGAAAATTGTAACATCGAACAGCAAGGCGTCACGACACCGGCACTCTACAGGGGGCGTGAAACACACACACAACAGGGACCCATGTCTGTTGCTGGTTAATGGAAAACACAGCTCTGAAAAAGTCACAGATATTCCAGAAAAGTGCATCAAGTGACAATACCAGCCTATAAGACACTCTGCTCGCAAGATCCTAACAGCAGGAGAGGGTTCTGAGGGTCGGACATGAGGAAAATATCTGATTTCATTGCTCTTTAAAAAACAGACACAAATGATAAGTTAATAATCCTGCTGGTACTTGGTTAAATTCCACCAAATGTATGCAACACTGAGATGACCTTGCAGAAAGGCCATCAATCTCCTTTATGACTGATAAACATTTGTTTTATATTCAGCAGCCTCTCACTCGGCCAAATGCTCTACAAACATGAAACATTCTGGTGTCTCGCTCAGGCCCAAATACAACATGTTTTCTTGACATTGAATATTGATGAGGCAGCCTCTTAAAGTAGTTTGGGATTATGGGAATATTTTGTTCTCCAGTCAGATGCTGAGTTGAGACAGGAAGAAGTTCCGCTGAATGTCCACTAGGGGTCGCAATCTGCACGCACGCACAACACACACATACAACTTGTGCTTTTATCCCCGTGAGGAAACTCATTGACACAGTGCATACTCCAAATTCTTACACAAAACTGAACATAAAACTAAAAGTCCTTACTTTAAAACCGACTCCTTAAGGTGTGCAAGTGTGGACCAACCAGCCTGTGTCACACAGACACCAAAACATGCACGCACACACGCACTCACGCTCGCTCGCGCGTACACGCACGCACGCACGCACACACACACACACACACACACACACACACACACACACACACACACACACACACACACACACACACCGAGAGCCTCTTCCATTTGTGTTAAAATCGTAAACCTGAAATTAAGCTTATATAAAATAACTGAACATGTATTTCATATAAATGCAAACATTTTTGTAGGGCCCCCTACTGACCCCAGAGGGCCCTTCTATAGGACCACAAGATTATGTAACAGCAGAGGATTTACTTTTTCATATTGTATTGATGTACTTTAATGATGCAATACTTTGGTTGTTGATCCTTGATTCCTCCTGTCGATTGTGTTCTTGTATCATGGTCTAGAAATGAGTAGCAAGCAAGCTGCACGCACGCGAATTATATAGAAGACATAAAGCTAAAATAACATCCTCAACCTCAAGCCACCTGTCAGTGGTGATGTCCCAGCACTTAAAGATTAATGCTGAAATAGTACAGGTTTGTTGGTTGTCTGAAATTAAAATGAATTGCATGTACTTGTATTAACCTGCTGGTTGAGTCCGTTTGTAACACGTGTTTTCTCATGTGTTTCCTTTGCTTATATGAGTTTCATCCAACAGTAACATGGCTCTTATAGTCTTCAGGTAGCCTTGGAGTGGGAGCAGCTTCTGTGGAAGCCCTAGAGATGCATTGGAGACTTTTCCAGGATGCCCCAGGGCATGCTGGGATTGGTTGATATCCCCTGCACCCTGACAGAGCCATCACATGTTCTGATCTCTGGTGAGGACTACGTTATTGATAATGATTCTGTAGATAGTATGTATTTCTTTACATTTCACAAGAAGGCATCACCAGTGCTCGTTTCCTCACATGCCAAGTTAGCTACAATCTGTAAGTCTATACCGGAAGTTGTTCAATTTTAACTTCGTAATAACGTAGTTAACGTGAAATGAACATTTGCGGTTTACTGTGCTGTTTTTTGTGACTCTTAGTTAGTTAGCCAACATTTTTCGATGCTTAACTCGGTACGTGCACGTTGGTATAATTTTATGAATGATTTTTCATATTATATTACATATCATATTAATTTTCACGGCTATGAAGGCATCTAATGTGGGGGAATCCATCCAATCAGAATCGACATTAGTTTTATGAAATGTTATAATGGTAAAGTACGAAGAGTATTAGGATTTACTCTGAACAGGCCAAGATACTTTCAAAAAATGTATTCAATTTATGTTTGTTTTGATGGATTGTGGTCTGGTTATTTTACAATGAAATGGTATAATTTGTTTAGCGTTTGTTAACAAGTCATTAATCATTTTTCAGTCTTATCCATCTAATATTGCATGTGACATAAAACGTGTTTAAATGTATAGTCCGTGCCAAAATGACGCAATTACCGAGGTGCTTTTATTGTGAAGGTAGCGATCGGACGTGAGATTGGTGATTGCTGATACCTTAACATTTGTCTGGAAGGAGTGACTCGTTGACTGCGGCGACTGTAATTTTGGCAACATGGGATACGGTGTGGGATTTATTCTAAACGGATTTTAAAAACCGTCAGGAAGATGGCAGAGAGGTGAGTCTAACAACATATTTTTTTTCTCTCTCGCTGTTTTATTCGGAGTCACGGAGCGGAGGAAGGCAGCCTGCGATAAGGTTAGCGGCGGTTGGTGCGGTCGCTGTGCCGAAGCGAGCCTTAGCTAGCTCACCACTTATTCGCTCAAACGATTCAACAATTTTCATAATGAAAAGCATGTCTGTGAATTCAGGCTTGTTTTCTGTCCTCTCGCCGGGTCTGGTGGTCGTTTGCTTGGGCATTTGTCTCTGGGTATTTGTCAAGGTGGAAGGAGTGGCAGTCGGAGGGAGGCTGTGTACCGCTGGCTGCTGATGCTGTTGCACCTGTCGGTCTAAATTGCCGTCTCTTTGCTGGAATGCAGCTAACCTGCTCATCTAGCGGGATGCTAGCAACCAACCCACCTATGGATCCTGTCTCCGTGTGTTCTGACGTTTGGCCGCCCGGGTTTTATCCGAATTGGCCATCGCAACATCCCTCATCCTCATGATGGATGGAGGCGCCTCCCATGAGAAGAGGAAGTGTGGCACCATCCTGCAACACCATCACATGTAGCTCTGTAGTTGTTCAGATGCAGAAACGTTCCCAGTCTGGGCCAAAACGAGTAGAGAAAACCCGACATCCCCTTACCGGTCTTCCAATTTTATAAGTACCTGCTTCCTGACAAATTAACGTGTTTCATTACACATAACTTAACAGCAATTTTTTTAGTCCGTGGCTCCCTTCAGTAAGTTCGGCATCATGACAGAACGACATTTCTATGATAAAATGTCTTTTTTTTTATAAACCTCCATTTGCAGTTTAACCAATGTCGAACCGATGACAGAAGCGCCGAATTAACTTTATAATTAATATATTCGTTATATCGTATTATATCTTAGTGACTCTGGACGGTCTTACTAATCTTTTGCCTGCCACCTCCTCCAGCCACTGGCCAAGCAAAATATTTAAAACAGCCAGAATTTGAATTGAGTTTGGCGACGGGACATTTTCACTAAACCGTTTTAAATTGAGGGTGTGGGCAGCATCTTGAATATAGACAATGTCAGTTCCCCTCCGGGAGCTGGCAAGCTCAGTAGCCTGAGTTAATTATTGATGGCTGTTAAATTTGTGTTGCAGGGGTCATTCAGCCTCATGTAAATCCCTACTGCAGGTCTGCCCTGTGGGCTCTGGAGCATTAAACAAATCCAGGCATCTATGTCAGAGTCCCATCGACCGGATCAGAGGCAGAGTTCACTCAACACATTGATTTCTTCGAAATGCATTATCTCTCACAAGTTCAGTAATATTAGGTGACTGATGAGCCTTTGTTGGCCTGGCTTAAGATCACAGCTTTCAGATTGCATTTCTGGACTTAATGACAAAAGTGAACTTTTTATACGTGCTCAGCTCCTTTCCGACCAACGGCTTTATTGGTATTTTTAGACGTGTTCTATATTTCCCTTAAGATTGTATATTTGCTACACTCAGACTCAAGAGGCAGATACACAGCAATCACAGTTTGAGGTCAGACAAGGCGACTGTGAGGCTGAGGTTTGGTGATGACATACACACTCACACGGACACATTGTTCACCTGTCAAGGTTAATCAAAGGACATGATCATACGATTAATCAGTTAATTTGTTTTAATTAACAGTGGTTTAATATAGATAATTGACTGAAGTCATTTCAAGGAGGTTATGCTCAGTGTCATTTGTTTGTCTGTCCACATTTTATGATCATTTATGATAATCTTTCTATATTTCCCTTCATCCTGTGCAGACTTTAAATGTTTCGACTTGTCAGACCAACAATCCTAAACCCCAAAATATTATATATAATAAATTTATACCAAACAGTGAAAAACAGCATATTTTTTCATTACAGGCGCTGAAATCAGCAATTGTTTGCTGAAAGAATGAAATAAACAATTAGTCAATTACCAAAATAGTTGGAGACGAATCAATTACTTGAGTAATTATTGTAACTCTAAAAACCTTTATTAGTTTCAGCCCTAAAAGAACAAGACAAATGGAGCTTATGTGTTCTGGGGATAGAGCCTAAAAACCTGTTTTTATTTAACCAAACTTTGTATTTATAATTGAGTATTAATAAGTGTAAAATAATGAAGAACCAGACTCACAATTAGACTCTTTGTTCTGTTTTGTTTAGCTCGTGTTCGGCTACTTGAAGCTGGCCTGATGGTCTAATGAGTCCATGATTGCAGCGAGTGTCCAAACTCAAATCTCTGCATGTGTTGTGGTTGCGTTGCACTCTGGTATGTTGAGCTGCAGTAAGTGATTATGTAACAATTACCTCTGATTGATATTCAGTATGGAAGCTATGAATTCTCCTTAAACTGATGTGGTTTCTGTGATTAAATGTTTGTCAACGATCTTGTTATTATTTGAACGGTCGGAGCTAAACTTGAGGCCGTCTTCAAAATGTTCTTGACAACATATGACATCTGTCAACCCCCACATGGCTGCCCCAGACTGCACGCCGTCCTCACGTCTGGCAGCCAGATTGACATTTGATCCCAGCAGCAGGGTGGGGCAGTGAGCGCCTGTGTTGTGGCCGAGATATTCGTATCACCACGAAGCCGCTGCCATATCTGTCACACATGCTGGTGGTGTTTCGAGCATCGTCTGCTCTGGGACACACAGAGGCCACGCATGCAACATAACTGAGCTGCGTACCGAATGAAAAACTGCCCTCCGTCAGTGTCGTTTGTAACAGGAGGACTCACCTGACGTCGCTGACGACTCGACCTGCTGGGACTGAGGAGCCATTAGCACCACTGGTCTGTGCAGTTAGGCACAGAGCAGCCACAATCGCAAAGAATTTCATGCTACAAAGCCGAATCCTGCATTCTAGTGATCTGAGAATTAGTTCAATGTTTTATTACCTTATTGGAATTATTTCATAACATGAAATTAACAAAATAGCAATACACAATATTACCTGTTCAAGGGTTTTGGCTCCTGACCTTTCCATGTCTGTGATTGGGCATCTAGTGACAACTCCGCCTCTTAGATGTGAAGGGGCTCATAACTCCTGGGTTCATGATCCGCCCCCGATCTGCTTCCTGTTGCTGCCTCAGCTCAGTGGTCAACGACATAGGGTCAACACCGGGGTCTCCGTTAGTCTGTTGATAACAGCAGTATGTTGATCACATTGTCATATAGCTTCTTAGTTCTGTGATACAAGTTGGATTTAGCCGCGTGATGCTGTAAACTCAGGTTAGCACCAATTAGCATGAGAATTGCAATCCCGCTTGTGATTTCGATTTCAACGTTTTACCAACAGGGGATTTCAGATTTACATTTGCACTGATTGCTTCATTACAACATCATCTATTTTACATCGTTTTGGGTAACTGAGATATTCTTTCAGCTCTGCAACAAGACGATATAATTGGATCATGAACAATTCAAATGTCTGCCTTCACAGAGAGGCTGACAGTACTGTGCTGATACATAAATGAACTGTGTCCCGATGTCTCGGGGCCAGTTGTGAAATGATTTGGGACAGTCATAATTGTCATTCGGGACATCTGCGGGACAACGAGACAGAAGCTCTTTTTCACTGGATCATAAAATGTGGATATGTTCAGCTACGTTGAGTCTGCTGGGCCTGTTGCAAAGACAGAGTTGTTGCTAAGCAGACTATCACAAGTTTTTATTCAGTTATGTCACATATCAACTTGACTGTTGAATAAAGCATCAGAAGCTGGTGTGGGTTAATGTTGTCAGACCAACAACAGCTTTGGAGGTCTAATAAATCAATGGACGAGTGATTAGGTGACGTCGTGCACCTATGTGTGCTTACTTCAATCCCCACGCTGGTTTCATGTTCATGGTAATAAGATGCAACATCGCCCACAACCAGTTATTTCCTGCACATCTGGTTGAATGTGTGAGCGTTTATGGAGGCAGTAGCACACCAGCCTGCTGGTTTGATAAAATGTTCATCCGCACCTTAGTGCTGTCATGGTCCGCCCTTTGGATTCCGACTTCGACCCCCTCCCCTTGTACCCACATGAAGCACTCAACAAGATGTTAAGTTCCTATCGATGTTGTGACATGAAGGAACAGTTTGTACCAGGCGGCAGTCTGAGCACTTAATTTTTCATCCATGTAATCAGTGAGCAGATTGGCAGGAGGAAGAAGCTTCAGGCAAACATGAGGCGCACACACACACACACACACACACACACACACACACACACACA
>CAAKHC010016816.1:0-15839 GCA_901007825.1 Macroramphosus scolopax | reverse complement strand
AATAGAACAAGGACAGTTAGTAGAATAACTAACAGCTATTTGTCTGTCAATTAGTGTGTCTGTGCAGACCTCATGGCAGGAATAGACCTCATCTTCTGATGGTGCTCTTAGGGCCAGTAATTAGCTCTTTGTGCATAGGTAATGGGACGCGGCCGGTGGCTCTGAGGCTTTTCACAGGCAGATGCTAATGGAGGCGCGTTTGTATCCACTCCCATCATTCCTTCATCAGTCACCCGGTCCTTTCATTTAAAACACTCAAGGAAGTGCTCTGACACACACACACACACACGCGCATGCACGCACGGTCCGGGAAGAAAATCCACCACACCCCTTTTGTCTTCAGTATCGTCTATTGTGTAAATGTGTGTGTGTGTGTAATTGTGGATTAATAAATGTGTGTGTGTCTGCTAGACTATGAGGGACGAGTCCATCGGGAGGCCAGAAGCTTGATAGCAAAATGCTTGACTAATGAGTGAATAATGAGTGTTTGTTTGGGCTCCTCTGTGTGTGTTTGTGTTTGTGAGCTCATGTGTACATGCCTCACGTGTGTGCGTGTGCGTGTGCGTGCATGCGTGTGCGTCACAGACTGCGCGGCTCCACCTGCTCGGGCTACTGCAGTTACAAAGGAGGTCTGCAGGCTAAGTGGTGGTCGGCACCGCCTCACACCGATCAGATCAAATGTAATCACTGTGTGTGTGTATGTATTTGTCAGATTCATGAAAGTGGGGCCTTTCGGGGGGGCGGGCGGGCGGGGGGGGGGGGGGGGGGGGGGGTGTACTGACAGGATCTTGTGTTGCAAGCACATCTGAAACCGGAGCCGACACCAGAGGACAGTCAGAGCATCCTGTCCTCCATAGATCAGCCCTGTGCTACACACTCTGGTCCCTTTATGTCTGTCCTCCTCTTATTAAGTAATTCGGAACATTTTTATTGACTCACGTAGTCTTGTGATGAATCCGTAATAAAACACAGTGGCACCGTGGGTTTACTCATCACGGAGTTCAAACCACAAATGTTATAAACGCTGATTTGAGACGGCGGCGGTGAACAGTGACCGATGTGCTTTATTGAAATTAGATCAAATGACTGTATTTAATGTGAAAGGTGTGTGTATTAAGTCTTCAATGCCACTGCTGTATTAACAACAGCAGTGGCATTGAAGACTAAGGACCACACAGCTAATAGTAGTAGTAATAGTTTAGGCTTTAAGGCTTTAATAACCATTTCATGAAGGTTTCAGGGATCAATGTCTTATAATTGTATAATGTTTTCTTGTAATTCAGGCTGTAAGATAATGACTGTGATGTGAGGACTTCCATTAGAAGGTTTGTAATCAATCACAGCCGACATGAAGTCAGAACATCAAGCGATATTCAAGTTCCTTCAGGCGGTTTATTGATACTCTCCTGTAAACGTAGGCGAGGCTGCCATGTTAACGAAAAAGAGCACAGACAGCATGAATTTAAAATGACTCATTAATTATTTGGAGAAAATCAAACGTACAAACGCTCCAGTACATCCTTCATCGCTCTACTTAAACAATAATGCTGATTCAGACCTGTGCTCGACCGCGCCGCCGAGGCTGTGCACACTCGGTCAGCCGGTCAGGTGTGTGGCAGGTGTGTTGGCAGATGTCCCCGAGTCCCCAGCTGGTCCTGTGGGGCCTCTTGAGTCATTTATTTCTAAATGAGTCCCATCTGCTGGGCTTCTGGTGCAAAGGTAGAGGTAGGCAGACATTCGCTGACAGACTCTGGTGTTTATGTAGCTCTGCCGTCGTCTGCCTGTGTGTCTGGAGATCTGCTGTACCAACTCAGCCAGGCGGTGTCAAACAAACGTTCGTTTGATAGAACACAAATCAGATACTATTGCTCTGCTCTTCTTTTACGTTTTTTTTCCTGTACTTCCAGAAGTATGATGCCCAAAGCCCTGGACGGCCAGATTGTAATGGAGAAGACGCCTCGTTACTTCGTCACCGTGGAAACGCCAGCACGAGTCCACGCGATGTCGCAGGATGTGAAGCTGATTGTGGTTGTCCGTGACCCCGTGACCCGAGCCATATCCGACTACACACAGATCATCTCCAAATCCCCGGACATCCCTCCGTTTGAGAGCCTCGCTTTCAAGAACCACACCTCAGGTATGATCCTGGTGTTTTCTGACGCTTGTCTAAGCTCGGAGCTCAACTTCGTTAACGTTAACGTATCTCCTTATGCTGCCTAAGAATGCCTCTTATGTCTCTCTTATGTTTCCCTGGCCTAAACCGGTTTGTCTCTTCGACAGTGAGACAAGGTGTAATATATCGTTGATGGTAGTAATGTTGATTTTGAACTGTATCTGTTTGTCTGTAGGTCAGATCGACTCTCTGTGGAGCCCGCTATGGATCGGCCTGTATGCCCAGCACCTGGAGCGCTGGCTGGCCTGGTTCCCCAGGAGTCAGGTCCATCTGGTCAGTGGGGAGAAGCTCATCTCTGACCCAGCTGGAGAACTGGGGAAAGTCCAGGACTTTCTGGGCCTCCAGAGGATTGTCACAGACAAGCACTTCTATTTCAACAAAACAAAAGGCTTCCCCTGCCTGAAGAAGCCGGAGGGCAGCAGTAAACCTCACTGCCTGGGGAAGACAAAAGGGAGGATGCATGCCTCCATTGACCCAGAGGTGATGCAGAAACTGCGGGACTTCTACAAGCCTCACAACCAGCGCTTCTATCAGATGGCGGGCCAGGACTTTGGATGGCTGTGAAGAATCTGATAGTGTGAAAACTTTCTTAGCATGAAACTGCTTCGGGTACAAACCTGCGCAAATCTGCCTTCTGTTTGAGACGGTATTATTCAACTCTGATTAGCAGAAGGTCACCGCTGACAATAAAATCCCAGTGTTTGCACCGATCAAACAATCATCTTGTTCAAGTGTTCAAAAGACAGCAGCGTGATATGATAAGTCAGAGATGCTCGGTATAAAAGGTGCTTGCAACAGTTTTCCTTTGGTCAGGAGGTTTAATGAAGCATTTGTGTAACAGGATACCGGAAACGGTGGTTGCTATAGGTTACGGTTAGTACCGAGTAGCTTTTAGTGTCTCCTGTCTGCGGTTTAATCATGACACACTAGTTGGTTTGCTGTAGCGCCACCAAGAACCCAGAACAGATGCGTTTTTACACTCTTGAATTCCATAACTGTCTTTTCTTCTACCTTTGTTTTTCACTCTCGCTACTTAAGAATTTACGGGCAATCACTGCATACATATTTAGTATCGTCCTCCAAGTATTGTTCCAGAAAAGGAAAGAATGAATCTTTTATGTGGCAAGCAGCAGGAGGCTGAATGAGAGAATCTTTGTATGAGCTCAGATTTGACTGAGTGGTTTTGTATTCTTGAATAATGAATGTGAATGACTGGATGTAGCGGAACTGGTGTGGAGCACTTGCGTCTTCGCCTATTGGCACACACACAGTATGTGTGCTAGGCTGTAGGTTAGCATCTGACTGCAAGTCCAGTCCACTGTACAGAGAGGAAGCAAAATGAAATGGCAAAAAAAAATGGAGGACAACCAAAACCGAACCAGGTGAAAGCAACGTGAGGTCGACCTCGTCTGTTCATGGCCGTTTCCTCGGATGTGATGTGTGAGGCTTTCAGGCGTTGTTACTCTGAGGTGTACTGACAGGGTTGTCTGTTTTCTGTTTGCATGTATTTGCACTAGTTTGAAAGCATAAAAAATAAAACTATTTTTAAGCAAAAAAAAATACTTTTATTGTTGCAACTTATTTCTCACATTTCTTAAACGTTCTAAATATTTGCTGCTGTTGTTACGGGGTCTCAGGGAGGCTTTAAAATTTAGATAATTCATGTGCGTGGAACTCGCATTAATGCAAATGTAAATCTGTTTGCGTCACAGATGGAAAGGCTGCAAACCGTCTCTATTCACATTCTCAGAAATGCGAATAGCATTAATTGAATGACATTTCTAAGTGTGGTTATTCTATTAGATTGTAAGGATATTTTTAAAATGTTTTAAATAATGATAAAACTGCAATAACATTTGGATACTCCCAACTCATTGTCAATGCAATGCATTACTACAGATGGTGGAATCAGGAAATTTTGATATTGCAGGTTTTGAAGGGAACAGCGCTGCAACACTCAGAGTAAGACAACAGCGCCATCTGGTGGACAATGATTGAAATGTTCGAGAGTACAATGAAAAAATTTCAGCTGCGAATGTGGTAAAAACAAGTTGCTTCTTTATTACGATGTGCCCTCCTCATTTGTCTTTAAACAATATATTTGCATAAAAATGTAGTTGTTATTCATATCAATATATCATAATAAACATCCACAAAAAATGTAACTAAAGGACACTGCACCAAAAAGTGCCACCGTAAGTCTGACATACACGTAAAGACACAACAATCCATGCTTCAGTAATCACTGCACCCCAGAGCGATGTAGTGTAAATAGATTTAAATTATTACATTTCACTTTGAATTGAACAAATTAATTAAATACACAAGTTACATAATTCCAAATGCACTTAAAACCACTGTAAATAACAATTCTAGTTTGTTTTCCATCTGTACAATTCTATATCAACCCAACATAATATACATAACAAACACACCCCATTATGAAATAAATATTACATATATAGCTTCAAAAGAGGCGTGCTCCTCTCTCTGATGAGTTTTGGCAGTTTGCACAGACAGCTACATAGTTCCTCTAAAGCAGTGTCTGTCAAAGAAAGCATTGCCCCCATTAAAATGTTGGGAGCACAGAGCATGCTGTTTGATGAGAAGCATGCTGCTGTGAGTAAAGGCACTCAGCAAGGCCTGCAGGCATCCTCCACCCACGTAGCCCTCATCCTTTACACTTGTGTGAAGCAACAATTCTCAGGGCCTACAATCTTGATCCACTCACAGCTATTCTGCTAAGCACTTCTTCCATGGTGAGACACAAGTGCATTAATGCATAAGATGTGACTCCCGATGTGGTCCTTTAGGGGTGTTATCAAACCGTAGACATTGTTTGCTCTCGTCCAAATCAATGGATGAGTTGGTTCAACTTTTCCCTTTGGTTTGGTTTCTCATCGCTATCTATAAAATCCATCACTATCATTGGTCAAATGTGTCTGAGGAGGAAGAGTGTAAGAACAGGTTGAAGATCCTATCTACCCACATATCAAGAATACAACGTACTTAATTGCTAACCAGTGTTGAAGACCTTCATTCATACGCCACCAAGCACCTGCACTTGCAGTACAACTTTGTTCAATTACTTTGTTCAAACAAATAGTACCAAAAGTAAAACTTTTCAATGGAACTAAACAGCCCAGTTTGAAAAACAACGTGGGAGAGGATCATCACTCACAATAAAGAGCATGTGTACCATCTTACAATCAGCATGTGGTGGCACTTGCTCTCCCCATCATACAGCCGAGTGAGTCATTGACAAAGCTTTAGTACATTTTTCTCAATGAATTAAACCCAAATGATAAACGAACAGTCTGAGAATGAGATGGAGGAGCTGAGACGTAGAGATGATAAAAAGGCTTGGACGGGGAACCTGGCACATCCACAGCATGATGTTCCTAGTGAGCTGCCCTCAGATTCAGTCTGCCGTTAACACGCTGGGTGGAAGTGGTCACCCTTTGGAGCATTATTGCTTGGGTAGAGGTATCTGTTTACACCTACTAACACACATGTAGGGGCAGAGTGGTTAGAAGACTTGCTGCGTGGTTCAGCAAGGGTCTGTAAAGGAGTTACATGTAGCATTTTAACACTGAGATATACACTCAATCGCCACTTTATTAGGTACACCTGCACAATGTAATGCAATCAAATACAGCAGCTCCAACATGTATTAAACTTTTACAAAGCTTATTATGTTCTAGTTTTTGGTTGACACTGTCAGAAAGGTAGTAACTCTACTTTATGTTTCTAATATTTTGTTATTCATTAGAAACTCCTCAGGATATTGCAGTTAGTTCAACACAAGACAAACTACAACCTCAATAATAAACGTTAACCATTCTTCTCTGACAGTGTCAACCAAAACAGAATAATAGTATCTTAAACGCTGTTGCTTTGGATCACATAAAGCCGTGCAGATGTACCTTTATGAAGTAGCTATTAAGTACAAGTAGAACTTTAGTTACTGTAAACAAACAAGACCACTTCTGAGTTTTATTTTTATGTAAATGCTACGGAAAATAAATGCCAGCACAGAAAGTGTGTCCTACAACTCGTCTTCAGACCGACCTTGAGCTTTGCCAACAGACTGCGAGAAACTTATATGATTCCGCAAAAAGACGGAATATTGTATTTCCTATCTTTCCAGACTTTATTAGATACTTTTCCTGCAATTAATCAAAAAATTTGGCACTGTGCATTTGAGTGCTACCTTTCTTTTAGCTCACAACATGCTAACTGTTCACTTACTGTAGTTAGCTAACTTGCTACATTAGCTGGCTATCTTGCTATGTTAGCTATCTATGCTAGCTCTGTTTGCATGTGCTGTAGCCTATGTCTACTCTTGCTGCATCTAGCTAGCTAACATGAATAAATCACAAAAATATTAAGGTCGAAAGACCACTGGAGATGATTTGTATGAGGTAATGTGTGCATTGTAATTCCGAAAACTTTAGGACAACAGATTTAAAACAAACCTGAAAACAAGGATTATGGAGAGGAATATTTCACTGTTTTAAATGCGCATTAAATGCAGCATCTGTGAACACATTCCATCAGCCATATTTGCTCTGTAATACAACCCAGGCCTAATTTTTAAAATGTAATTTTACATAATGTAATACTTGACTATTACCCTGGAAGACTATTTCCACACAGAAACACGATTTCTGTTAATATCAAACATATATATTAGTTATCTTACATATTGGTAATAGGTTGCCTACATTCCCAGAAATACTGGAGATATGACGTCTGTCCTGGTAGCTGGACGTCCTTTACGGTGGAAGCAAGAATGCCTAAAAAGAAATATGTAACCATCATTTTCACTTTGATCTGATGAATGTTTTTGTGTGAAAATGGTTCCAGTGTGTGATGTCAGAAGAGTTGCTTGTAGCGATGAACAAACATTACACACAACACACGCTATCACCGCCGATACGAAGCATCGTAGCTCATCAGCTTATTGTTAGACAAAGTTATCAACTAACTGTAAGGAGTCTGTGGACACAAACACACTGCTAATGTCGCTGCGTGTCCCTGGTTGTTTAAATAGGCAACTGCTCAGCCATATCAACTTTGCAGGAATTTGTGTTGTCCTTATGATAAAAAAAAAAAAACGTATTCATGTGACTTTAACAACCACCAGGGGTCTGAACTGTGGTCTCATTTTGTTTACAGTAATTACCCCATTGTATCGCATTGAACATGACAATGGCGCGCTGTATCAAAATGCTATACATCCCTCCTCTAGCAGTATTCCTCTCCCTGTGGGTCGGGCAAGTCATTGAGGTCCAGGAAGATGGAGGTGTTGGAGAGTTTGCGGCTGGTGGACGAGAGGTCCAGCAGCTCCTCCGCAGTGCTCGGCACCGAGCTGATGTACATGTCCCACACCTGCTCTGGTGAGTCCAGCTCCAGCAGCTTCTGCTTGATCTTTAGGTTCTTCTCAATGTTCCTGCGCTTGTGCTTGAATTCCAGGATGGTTTTGGTGTAGCGGTTGATGGTGGTGACAGAGGACGCCATGCAGGCCGTGAAGGAGCTCCACGCTAAACTGAAGGGACATAAACAGCAGACTGTCATGCAAGACCTAAAGACAAGACGTGATGTAACGTTCCTAATAATTAAAACAGTAAATACACCCTGAACAACGTATGAACCTTTAGCCTGGTTCTGTTATTCATGGTTTAGGTACAAATAGTTCCAAAGGGAAATTTAGTTCTTCAGAATACAATTGAATACATTTAAGTTCACACTGGTGTCCTATTTCTATTTCTAATAATATTAATTATATAACATTTGAGAGTTCAGGAGTTTACACCGGATTTATGATGGGAACATCCAAACATCAGTCAAACATTAAATGTGAGATGATTCGACTACCTCTGAGTTTATAGATGTTTCAAATATAAAGAACTGGCCACCTCCCTGTCCATACGGGATCATCATCCATTTGGTGGACGTACGTCTATATAGATTCCCCCAGCCACTCCTCTGCACCACCACCCGTAGTGAATCTAATATAATACTCCTGACATGATGCACATGGCTTCTCCATAAGCTTTAGATGAGATTACATTCCAGGAGAATATCAAAGCTCAAAACCAGTTGTCCAGTGTTACCAGCTCCCTGTATGTCCACTTACATGTATGACCAGCTGTAGTCCCACGTCTGAGGTTTCCAGTCCTCCGGGCCCAGACTGACCGTCAGCTGAAAGGCTGTGGTGAACATCATGTGGGCCACCATCCCCAACAGACCTGCCACGCAGGGGGAGGAAACAACCATGACACCGACGTCTTCACATCTCAAGGACTGCACATCTCTTCAATCACCACTTGGTGGCAATATTACATAATATGAACCTGAGTGTGTGTTTCTGTGTGTGTGTAACATCATTGTGAACCTGCTTTCTTGCATTGTCCTTAGTTAGCCTACAAAATGTGAAAAACTAATTAACCAATTAATTTGTCTATGCAGAATGTCCTCCCACATGCAGAACAAGAGACAAGGCAGGTATTTCACATCAAACAAGTCAGATTACAGTTTTCTGTATAATATCATACAGGTCATTTTGAGGCTAGTGAGGGAGTCAAACCTGCATGTTTCCTAGTTCTGATTACACCTGACCGTGATCGTCTGTATCAGCATGCCATGAACACCCTGTGTGGCTTTACACAGAGAGAAAAGGCATTACAACTGTGCAGTGAGACGACCACGGGGTATTTATTCCTTGTTCGTCTGACAATGAGTGTCAAAGAAAGACAGGAAATCCAGATTTGTCCCGACCAATATCCATTAGTTACAAGAACGTTGTTACAGAGAGAATAATCAAAGCTCGTGTTCTGTCTGTGGATTTTATCTTTCATCCCAGCAATCAGTGCTCTTCCCCGCGTGTTTCCCACGTTTGCTCTCCGTCTTCTGTAGCTCTCGTCTTTCTCGCTCTGCTTTTTGTTCTTCTCTCTTTGTGTCAGTTTTTTCCCGCCCATTTATGCGGCCGACTTTTCTCCGGCTGAAGCGCCGGCTCTGGACTTCTCATCGCCCATGAAATACAGCAGGAAAGGAAACGAGCATGTGTAGCCCACCAATCCGATTACGAAGCCCCCCAAATCCCCGGACGGAACAAGAGCGCAACAGATTTAGCGCCAAACGCCCAAATTCCCATCTCATCCCTATAAATGCTCATGTTTGTTCCTAAAGATATCCCACCCGTGGTATTATCATATTTCTATGCCGATTAGAGACGGCTTTGTGTCGGATGAGCAGAACAAATCGGAGGTCTAAGTCTTGGCAGGGTCTGTCAAATGTAAATTATGGCGGTTCTGCTCGCACAAGGTCACGTTCTTCCCTACGAAGTCAATACGTGTCAAACCAGGTTGTTTATTTTTAGTGCTAAAGCACCTAACAAGGACACAGCATTCACACAGCATCGTGAATACGAGATGAGAGAGAGAGTGAGTCAGTGATACGGGTACAGAATCATCAGTAAATGTTGCATCGCCCTTCAAAGGTCACCAACAAGTCTATTTACAGTTCAAATGCTTTGGTAGATTTACATCGTCAGTGGGAAGCAGTGGACTCGCTACGACTCGCTTCCTTCTGACAATACCTAGCTCATCGTCCTCATTATTGAAGTGTGAAACATGAATATATTTACAAGCAGTCATTCCACTCGTGCTCCACATTCTTTACGATTTGGTTTGGTCGCCTATAAAAACAGCAGTTTGTGTAACTGCTGAAAACTTGCAGCACAATCAGTTTAAAACCAAAGAAACCGTTTTACAGAGATGTTTAGGTTGATCATCGCCAGCACAACATCTCGACCCTGACAACCGGGAGCAGCCTCAATCTATTCACACCATTAAAAACAGGAACAACTCTTACGAGTGATTCAAACACTTTACGAGCAGATTGACTGATGCTGTTTTATTTGAAGGGATAAAAATCAGACCCAGTGTGAATCAGAAGTACTCGGGTGCAAGCTGGGTTCATCCTCAGGAGTTAAAGGGGCTCTGATGAAGTTCAATATTCATCTCACAGCGTGGCCAGAGGTACGATTCCAGACTGACGTTGTTCAATGACGGCCGGATGTGTAAACAGGCGTCCGCTTGCTAAAAGCTTTCCCATCACCACTTTATACGGTGATATAATTATACTGCACTCGCAGATTGCTGCACTGCCTCCAAGTGGCATTAAAATCTATGTATATACGTTCAAGGCACGGAGAGTCGAGAGAAATCACCGGGGGGGAGTAAAGGGCAAATCAGGCAATTAAAAATGAACAATTTCTAAATGAGTACTTCCTGTTTATTACTGACCCAGTAGAGAGAACTTCATTAGAGGATGTTGGTACACGACAATACTAACAACCGACCCACACACACTCTGCAGCATGCAGAGCTGTCATGTAAGACGACTGGCTGCTGAACCACCCCGACTGTTGTGATGCTGTTTAATGTGCTGTGATCATCAACCATGTGCACCAGAGGGTTCCTTTGCTGAAGGTGTGACTGTGATCACACTTACTACTTCCTGACACACACACACAACGGTTCAAACCATCCTAACGATCCCCACTCGCTGCTGAGGCAGATGGTTCTATGGTCGCGGCCTGTTTGACCCTATAATACCTTTCACTGTGCTTATAAAGCAGCAGTGAAATCTTGTGTCTCATCACTTCAATATCACACAGTAAATCTGATATTATATTACTGGGAACAGGCTTTGGTTATTGTTCTAGAAGTATTAAAGATAGCGTACAAGTGTACAGATTAATTCATCTAACAATGGCTCAGTAATCATCTGAAGTTGTTGAGGACTATTTTCAGCTGTGGAAGAACACATGTTTAGTGCCCCCGTATGTAATACAATACACGACTTACTCTCACCAAGTAATATAAAGTTTGAGGGCTATTTATCTGGTGGCTGAACTGCCTTTAGATTCCTTCACATGCCGGGGAGATCAAAGAGGACTAAGCAGACTCTGTTCGTAGTCTTGAATCAAAGCAGAAGTCAGACTAGGGGAATCCTGCCTCAAACTCCTCGCAGATCAATATTCTGTCTTTGGCCCAGTGAAGTCGACTCGTACTTTATTTCTGTGGAAAAAGTTCTACAAACGTTTGTCGATTATTCTACTTGTTGGTCACAATGCTGGATGCATCCAGGATGACAACAGCTGCACAGTGGTGGTCGTTCTCCTGATAATAAAGAACATATTTTCGGCTGCAAGTTGTTTCTAATAACCAGATACTGTGTGTTTGCTACAAACATCAGATCAGTGTTTAATCCAGGGATAAACGTCCTTAGCAAATGTCTCTTTAAGACATTTCCTCCATCTGACAAGTCAAATCACTAAAGACGCTGCAAGTCATTGCCACTGAGCAGAGTGTCTTTCGCTGCTGATTCACTGCCCACAGTCTGGTGGTCGGGATCATTTTCACAGAGTGGATTAGAGGTCATTGTTAATTCATCCGCCGAGGGAGGGAGGCAGACTGCAAACAGGCGGGCAATCTCCTCAGCGGCAGGGACGGCTGCAACTGGCCTGGATATTTTACTGACTAAACGCCAGCGAGGGAACTGAAAGGGACTCAAGTGTCTTTAAGTCAAAGTGAATAAATGAATATTTGAGGCTTTGATCCGCCTGACGATGTGATGTAATTGATTGGTTCGTAATGCTACTTGGGCTCAATTAAAAAGGTGAAAACATGTGTCACCAAGATTTGTCTGTTCATCAGCTGCAGCCGACCAACCCAAACACTTCATTTGACCGATTCAACGGACTCTCAGCTCGATGGGAGGGACAGTGATGTCACTCACCTGAGAGCACGGTGAAGATGGCAGCGAAGGCATTGAGCTTGAGGCCGTCGATGACATTGCCGAAGTGACACACCTCGATGGACATGAGGAGGCCCCCGGTGGCCAGCAGGAGGATGTACAGGCACTCCGCAACGATGCACAGCCACAGCACTCCTACGGAGAAAGTTGGTGATGGCGAAGGAATAGCAAAGAGGAGGGGAACAAAGACAGATTCATGTTGCGGGGGGTGTGTTGACATGGTCGAGCGAATGATGGAAGGGAGGTGAGCAGTGAACGGAGAGATGGGGGTTGGGGAATTGAGAAAGAATATGGGTGAGCAAGGGCAAAGGGAGAGGACGGGGATGAGAGAGGAGGGAGGAAGGGGAGGAGAATGAGTCGGGGAAATGTAGACCAGTGACCCTGTCACCCATATGATTAACCTTCACCGTCGGGAAAAGGATATGAGATCCACCAAGCGACATAAAGCATCCTGAGCTCAGGTCGGATGAAACAGCAACATATTTCAAATCTACTAATATAAGCTGCGGTGTAATTGAATATATCAAACCAGGGCAGGTAGTTATTTTGCAGTCCATTAATCATAAGTTGGTAATTAATACGCCTGTTAGCCAAAATGTCCCTGCATGGATGATGAATAGAGTTCGTCCCTCGGACAAATAGTCTCTTTAATCATCTTTAAATGTAATTCTTTAATTCAATTTAGAGCAGAGACGTTAAAGGAAATGTTATTCTGAGACATTTAAATGTTTAAAACAGGCTGCAATTAAGTGCATTTAGTAAGAGTGCGATTTGATATATCCGGCATCATATATATCACATGATGCCTGCATGTGGCACCGTGATATAAAGTGAGGGAACAAAAAACAAAACGACCGAACACATCAGAGACTTATTGAGGGATTAAGAGTGAATATGAAGTTTTGTATCAGTCGGACGATGTTAATTGTAACATTGTGGAAGTAAGATTATTCACAGGAGAAGCGGTTACGAGATGCAACTAAGTGTTAAAGAAAGACAAACGTGTTCACTGCCTCGTCTGAACAGCGTTGGTAGGAGAGCCGAGGGGGGAGAAAGCAGGACGATTTTTTATGGTGCGTAAAGCTGGATATCGAAACGGCTAATTTGTCTCCGGTATTGTTCATGCAGGACTCGCGTGCAGAGTGATGCAAGACGCTAACACACTATCTTCAGTCAAACTAAGGGATTCTCCTGTCACAGCTTCTATATCAACATACTGACTAAACAGGTTATAATAAATGGTAGATTGCATGGCGCCTTTCTACCTCACCGATACTCCGAGTGCTTTACAGCATTGCCTCACTCCACCAGTCCCACCTTTTATCAGAAGCTATCCAAGGGGCCAAGCTGCTAACACCTTCACCCACTTTCTTACACTCCTAGCAAGGCATCAGGAGCAGTGAGGGGTTCAGTGTCGACTACCTGCTTTACCTCCTCAGCCACGGCCGCCCGAATCACCTTTTGCACACAGCAAATAGAGTAAATGGACAAAAGTAAAATGGAGTGTGATTACCAGGCTGAACATTGTGGATGGAGGATCAGGAAGGTTTTGACACATACGTAGTGCTGAGCAGACTGACTCTCGGATGAGGCTGATTTACGATAGAAACACATTCTGCTTCGTCCCTCCGTTGGCGTCTCTGTACCGAGGACCACCGGTTGGACTAAATCTGCAATGAGGGTGATTCTGCCTCGCTGTTGTTGCATCAGATGAAGGAAAAAGGAAGATTTTGGCCGACGTGTCCGTGCAGGGAGGACGGCACGCTCTCGGTACAAGGAGGCCTTGTGAAGGTGGCTTCAAAATTCATTGTAGGATGAAAGCAGGATCGATGAGGCTCTCGAGGCCATTAGATCACTAACTGTCTGATCGGTATAGGGAAACCAATTGGCAGGAAGCCTTTGCCATTGTTTCCTCCGGTGGTGTCGACGTCCCCGGGGAAGCGTGCACACTCTATTAGGCAGACCACTAAGTAGAAAGTGGCTTTACTCTGCTTTCTGTTTCAATGGCGTTCTGGCTGATTTTAATGCACATTGTGGTTATTCTGCATTCACCCTCCACAGCATCACGGTGACGAATGAATGTCTACTTCACCACCTGATTATAATAATGAGACAGATATCAGACGTAAAGAGTGTGTTCGTGATAGCAGCACAGTAAACATTTACATTACCGTAAATGCTGCTGGATTATGGAAGCTATATTTACCAAACGTCTGTACATGTAATCTGTGCAAACCTGTTTATCCTGATTTCTTTGTGCAACACTTGAATGTAGCATGACGATAATGATCCATGCAACAATATTTAATAAACATATACTCACCTCTTTCGTTTGAAGGTGCAACATAAATGAAACTTCTGCAGTTTTCACCTGCAAGAAGATGTTAAAGAACACGATCAGAGATAATCCACATCTGTGATATGGCCTGACAGTGAGATTTAAAGGTAGCTGATCTATTGTTTTGTGTGAATTAAGATTTTGAGAAGGCATGAATGGATTTTCTCCGCTGGTGTTTGCAATAACAATATCTGCTCCGCCTCCCCATGTCAACATCGCCTGCCTCTTATCCTGATGGAGCTGCTGTGATGTCGCCAAAGGTCTTTGGGATTTCAGAACAAATGCTTGACGACACAAATACTCCCAGATCCACAGTTAGGGGACTCTGTAGCTCTCAAACGGCTTCTCTGGAACTGACCATGAATCAGTGGAAGAGCTTCCACAGGCAGGCGTGTTGGAGGTAGAATGAAACATCAGCTCTAACCTGACACAATAATCCCTCTAATCTGGATTTTCATGTTTTAGTGTGACAATGAAATGGAGCATTAGTTATTATTCAATTAATCAATGACAGATAATTGAATCAGTAATTGTAAATCATAAATAAAATGAAAGTTGATCTCTTGTTTCTGGAATGTCATTTTAAATAATCTGGTGGTTTGGGGGCTTTTGATCAGGCAAAATATTTGTTATATTTCCTAAATTTATGGGGCAAACAAGAATAATTGTCATATTTCTGGACAAATAACAAATAAAACTGACAAAAACACGCAGCATCTATCAGATGACGGATGATGCTTCAGTCTGATATTCTAATAAACTGTCAAATCAAAACTTCTGAGACTGTACACGGATCTTTGGTGGAGCATTAAAGCTTTTATCTTTCTGTATTCCAGGTTGGGATGGACCGACGCGGCTCCCGGTGATGCGCCGGTCCGCGCGCCCCGCTCGCGCTCCGGTCCCGGTGCGTCCTCTCCAGCACACTTACCGGTCATGTTAATGTTCTGCTCGCAGGAGAACCAGATGCCGGTGTGGAACTTCCTCATCACGTACTTGTCCTCCCCGGTCTCCCAGATGTACTGCACCAGCCGCGTGTCGTTGATGTTGGAGCTGTTGAACCTGATGCAGAACGACTGCCGCGTGGTCACCGGGCCGGTGCAGAAGGGCTTCACCACTTTCCGCGTGCCCTCGCACCAGTAGCTGGTGGTGAGAGCCGACATGGCGAGGAACAAGGCGAGGAAGTTCAGGGTGAGAGCCAGCGACGCTCTCCGCCGCCGGTCGATCCCCATCGCGGCGACCGGAGGAGTGAAGGCGCGGAACTTAATCCCTCGCCTCGTGTGACACCGGATTCTAGCGACTTCTCCTCCTCAATTCCTCATAATCCGGTTACTCCCGTTAATATATCCGCGGCTAATTACCGACTGGCCCCGACCGCGCGCCTCTTCCATCTGCTCCTCCGGTGCAGCTGACTCTTATTTTGTAGGCTGCGCCCCTTCCCCCCCCCCCCCCCCCCCCCCCCCCCCCCCCCCCCCCCCCCCCCCCCCCCCCCCCCCCCCCCCC
>CAAKHC010016809.1:15788-46974 GCA_901007825.1 Macroramphosus scolopax | reverse complement strand
TGATAGTTGTTGTGTCTGCTCGGCGAGGTGTCAAGCTGCTAACACATTCATGCACCGATGAAACAGCATCAGGAGCAATTAGGGGTTCAGTGTCCTGCTCAAGGACACCGTCTGCGGAGGAGGGAGGGATCACCTCACTGACAGCGTACACAAGCTACCTCAGGAGGCCGTACCGAAGGATGAAGGTATGCAGCCTCATAGGAAACAGAGATCTTATCTTTTATATATGGAGTGTTAAACGCCGTCTGTAAGGCGCAGGTCAGTAAAACGTTGGTGGAGAACACAGCTGCTGTACAGATGTGCGTTTACATTAACACACATCGGACGTTTGCACTATGAAACACCCACGTTGTTGATTATAAATCCTCCATATCTCAACGTAGTTAAAAACTACACATTTCATCTTCAGGCTATTAAGTTGTTGAGTACTTGTCTTTTTCTTGTATTTTGTATTAGTACTTGTAATCTCACTACCTCATGGTTGATTTTTATTTAAGCTCCGCCTATCTTTATTTTTACTTTAAGCACTAATTGGGACTCATATTGGGAGGACGTGGATGTGAGTTGCAGCTTCACCACAACCAGCAGGCGATATGACGCACGGTGAATCCCTTCAGATTAATTCCTCTACGTCCTCTACGATTTTTTTATGCGTTGACCCGACGAAGAACCCCGGCAGCAATCGGGATCCTTTAAACAAAAACAAACAAACAAATCTTTCCATCAAGTAACCTCAAGGTCGTGTCGGTGTTCCGCCGCGGCCAACGAGTCAGAGGCGTCGGCTCGCGGATCGGGAGGTGATTCCACCGTGATGTGGAAGTGCCCGTGTCGGCCACAGGTCAACGGCAGTGGCATCTATTATTGATTCTCTGCAGTTTCATTTCAGAACCGTCAGTAAGTTCAGGTTGAGCTTCAGAAAAGCTTTGGAAAAAATATTAAGTAGCTTGTGTTCACTCGATAAAAAGCTTGAAGAGGGAAAAGATTCATAAAAACATTGAGGCTAGAAACGTATATATACTGGTAACAGCACCACTCGGTATCTAACACACGGCGTAGCACAATACGCCGTATGTGAGGTCCTTAAACACACCAAAATCACTGCTTCTATATTTGAGCAATCAAATATTTCATGTGTTTCTAATTGGTGTTTTATAGAGTTTGAAAAGTGCGTCAGGGATTTTCAATGATTGTCATTTCCTTTAACTTCCAGACTGTCAGTTTCCTAGTAGGAGGCACATTAGAAAGCTCCGACTTGATTGCCTCGCTGCCAAAAAATTGTTATGATGACCAGAATATATTACTGGGTGTGAGAGATTTTTGGAAAAGCCGTTCCTGGTACCCGACGCTGGATGAGTCCCCTCACATCTCGGTGGGTTATTGCCTCGACGGGGTGATGTGGGGGTGATCGCCATCGCGATGGAAGACACACGAGAGCCAGATGAGACAACGTTGAAGGGTTTTTGAAAGATATCACAAGAGCAATCAATGCAACCGCTGTTTCAGTTTGGGGATGTGCAAGGTTAGCGACGGCTGGAGGAGGACGGCGAAGCTAACTGTCAACTTCACGACGTCGTCCCATGTGACCGCTGATGTGATGTGAATAAACAAGTGAAGGACAGAAGGGAAGACAATTACATCAACTTGATGTCGGCCACTGTTAGAGCAGGATTCCCGTGTTAGTGGAGGTTGCTCCGTCTGTGACCTTTAGAGAGTGCCAGCGTGTGAGCCGGGCTGTCGAGCAGTGTGCTGCGATTTGCACTAAAAAGACACTCTCTTCCCCTTTTGAAGCGCCGGGCACGAGAACAGGCTTAAGCTTCGACTCTAAAGGTTTCCAAAATGAAATCCGGTGTAACCGGCGGCCCACGGTTCTCAAGCCCCAGTGCACCTTGACTTCAGAAGCATTGAATGTTTAATACAATAGCAGTGCCTCTGTCCTCTCGGAGATTAGAGGAGTCATTGTGTGGACGGGATCTGGCACCGGAATCCCTCATTTACCGCAGGGTGATGAGAGCGCCGTTACAATGGGGCGGTGCTGGAGACGTGATATTCCTGCCTTATACAGGTCATCTTTGCATAACTCTATATAACATAACTCTATAAATCATGATATGTAGCACTGGAAGAGCCTCGGAGATGGCTGGTAAGTAGCTACTTTGAAAAAGGTTAATATCAAACAAAGGAATGTTTTATTGACTTCTGCTTCTCAACAGAATAAAACTTAAAACTGCAACCAACCTCCATCACCAAGGTTGACGTGTGTGCGTCATTGCAGCCGGTGCAGCCGCGTCTCCTCTGATATGTACAGTATGTCTACGGAGGCAATGCAGGCGGATGAGAAGTTGACCGAATCCATTCATTCTGAATTTTGAACAGTGAATTAGCATAATCACGACTCCACGGCTTCTTTATAAGATAAAGCTCATGCTCACGATATTCAGATTTAACTATACAACCAAGCAGTGCTGGTCAAATATGAAACAAGAGCTACGGATTTGTCCGCTGACATGATTTCAGGAACCTAGTTTAATGTACCGTACAGCAATAAATTGAGTTTTGTGACCTCGCCTCCAACACGAGAACCAAAGCACCGCCCTAATCACAGCACATCTTTCCAATGAACCGCAGTGTTAATAGATCATTCCTTTGAGAGAGGAAAAACATCCTCATATAATAGCATAACCAGTAACCATAAGTACTTCAGACTGAAACCTCTGACCCTTCGTTAACGACCGGCCTGGATCAGAAACACATCACAACAAGGCAGATTCATAATGAAACCATCATCATAAAGTTTGTCAGTGGAGATTCTGTTGGATGAGATCACACCGCACTTATTGTAATAATAAAAACCCCACAGTTGACGTCTTTCCCGTCCCCTTCAGGACATGCTCCTACATATATTTATTGCCCCGACCCACCAAGGGTAAAATGAAATATCTCCTCGTGCATGCCTGATGAGTTGCAGCCGGATTTCTCAAAAAATTTTCATTTATTGATTTCACCAAAAAATGTTTGTGTGCGCCTGCGGATCATTAGAAAGTCTGCAGAGGCAACGCTGCCCCGAAAAAAAGATACTGTACGCTCAACACAACAGCTGCTTTGTATTCCGAATGTCTAACTTCCATGACTCCATCGTGTTCCTATTATTTCCTCCTACAGTTGTCTCGGTTGATTTGCATATAAAAGAACCGGTCCTCGGAGGAACGGCAGCAACAAGCTATCATCCCCGTACAGGCGGGACTATAATGTACTCTTTCTTCGGGAGCTCCGTAGCACGAGCACTTTGCACATCACACGTGTGCCCGCGATATCCCATCAAAAAACAACAAAAGCTCAAGGCCAATTTCATATGTGTGCGGCGCAGGTTTAATACCTCCACCAGTCGCACACAGGAGGAAGGAGAGCCCAAGGAGAGACACGGCTGGACGGACAAAGCAGCCACATGTCTGTTTTTCCAGGGGAATGATGCATGGCCTTGCTTTCACACCCTGCTGATTGTTTGCCGGGCTTACATGCACATACTTTTGCAGTCGTGATCCTGCATGTCACACGTAGTACTTTCACTGCCCTCCAGTGGCTCTCTAATAATAGTACGACTCAATGTCACACACACACACACACACACACACACACACACACTTTCATGCCACAGCCACAACCGATTCCATCAGTGCACGCTTGCAGAGATATTCCGAGGGCAGAAATGACAGGATCCACCGAGTAGATCCAATAAATGTTAACTCACTCCACCGCTATCATCATTTCAGTTTATCTCATCCGGCGTCCCCAAGGCACTACATAAATTACTTTCACTGCAATTATGGAAGTAATCAATTACAGCCCTTGTAATTTCATCGCACAGTGTACAAATAAGCAGAACAACCCTGCATTTATTACTTGAAACCTAATTTTTAAGACCCCAGTCGAATGCGGGGAGAAAATCTCAGCAAAGCAAAAGCAGATGTTGGGTTTTCCCTGCGAGCCAAACCGTGAGGAATGCACTGCAACTGGCGAGGCTTTTTTTTTTTTTTTGCGAGCGTTTTTTGTGTGGCGAGGAGAGAGGTCGAGAGGTCAAAGAGTTCATTACTGCGATGGGTCTACATGAAGAGTGTCTGAGTCAGGAGGTCACGCAGCAGACCAAGAGAGGCTCTCAGCAGCCGGCCTGGGGTATTGGATCGACAGGGAGTGTGTGTATGTGTGTGTGTGTGTGTGTGTGTGTGTGTGTGTGTTTGTGTGTGTGTGTGTCAGGGGGAGGTCGAGGGGGGATATCGGTCAGACAGCAGGGGGCGTTATTGTGTTGCCAGACTCACAGACAGAACACAGGGCTCCTGTATCATCTCTGGCCCTCACTCCCCTGTATCACAGCCAATGAAACTAGGATGAGGATTATAAGCCACACTAGTGAAGATGACGAGCTCGCTGGCATTCGAAGCTCGTTTGCTCCGATTTGGCAACTCCGTTTTCAAAATCCGCAAAAATAAAGCGTTCGACTAAATTTGTTCCTCCAGTTATTCTGAGTCAGCTCACCATGTCGAATAGAAAAATATTTTGTAACAATGACTACATGTGCCGTTTTCCTTTGATGACTGCGGTCGCGGACATGCGTACGCACACATCCAAACGCGCGGGCAGGCAGAGCCAAACTATAAACGCAGCCGAGGCAGAACATTTTCACTGTTTTTGCCAAAACGAGATTTTCTGGTTGGAAGTTGAAAATCAACCAACCCAGTGATTAAAAGATCTGTTCAAAATTTCCAGGAGAGGCCGAATCTGGCACGGATGAAAACACGCAATTTTATTTCACAAGTTTTTTTTTTTTATATATTCCAGTTTGATGGAGTTATTTGTTCTTTGTTCCCTTTGTGGCTGCTGGTCTGCTGCTTTCTGAAATTTGGTTGACCTTCTGATTATAGGCGTGTTGTATGTCACTCTCTGGAAAATGTCAAGGCTCTCCCCTCCACTGATGCAAGGATTACCAGGTGTTGACCCAGAATCCATTATCTCCTATTAGAGCCTGTCTTTCTTTTCTCTTTGGTATGTGTGTGTGCGTGTGTGTGTGCGCGTGCGTGTGTGTTTTGTTTTTCGTCAACTCATCGGCTCCTATTGCAAGTCAAACTCCAAAAATTGACTTCTCCCTCATATTCTTGCCTGTAGAACTTTTCAAAAGGTTTTTTTTTTTTTTAATATTTATTTAAGACACCCATGGTTACCACGGTAACAGCCACTGCGGATTGAGAGTAGGCCTTCAGCAAATACTCAGTGTGCGAGAAGTACAATGCAAGAGTAGCAACTGGTGTGTCTGTTCGACTACAATCAAACAACTCGATGATGTTTTATTAATGATGTAATAAGTACATGTGAGATTTGATTTAAGACTTCACACCCAACAGCAGGGCGAATATATTGAATAGTTGTTGCAAGTAGAGACCAAAAAATACAATCTTGTGTAAGTTGTTTCCCCGGATATCTGATAGGATGTGATTCCGTCTTTGATGTTAAACCCATCTCGGATCCTCTTTCTATCTGGGTGTCCCCCACCAAAGAGTTTTTTTCTTTCTGCACCTGGTGTCTGTCAAGCGAAGCCAATACAAAAGACCAGTTGAGGCGTATCCTTTAAGAGGGTCATGTGTTCAGATTTCCTTTCACTTTTTTCTCCCCCCTTGAGTTGCCAAAGCATGCGCGTGAGCTTAGACGCCCTCAGCCGGGGTGAACACATGAACCCCGGTTACAGCGCCCTGCTGTTGGAGTCATTCAGAGGAGCTCTCAGGGACTTTGTTCCTCCTGCGTGTGTGAGTTCATTGCTGTTACCTTTTGACAGGTTTGTCAGTTTGTCGGGCAAAAGCCAGAAACAGAGAGGAATGGGAGTCGGGTGGATTGAGGAGCCGCGTACGATCAGCTGACGGACTAACTTTTTCAATTAATAACAGAATGCAAATCATTGAGAATCAAACACAATGTGTTCTGACTTTTGAACCAATTGGTCATTGTTCTGTCAAACATGTCTTCATGTACTTAGTTCATTAAATGTGTTTAACCTCTCGATAGCAGCCGGAACAGATCCCGATCACATGTTAACAAGATGAGGTGACGCCGAAACAAAACACTCCCTCTTTCCCCCTCTCAGGTAATTGTCGTTATCATCATTATCATCCTCGTTACGCCAATCAGGACTTGTAATCACGGCCATCGTCGTCACCTCTGTCGCCTCAGTCTAACTGTCATCGTAATTGAAATTGTTGTCACTCCATCATAAGCACGAGCAGCATCCGCCCAGACGAAGCTCTCATTAACTCTCAGTGTTTAGGAGCCTCTGCTCGCATGAATGATCGTGGCCAGTCCTGCAACGGGGATTCAAGGTTGCAGAAGTAAATACGAGACGATGTTCCGTCATTACCGCTGCTGATTGGGAAAGTTTGCCTTTTGCTTCTCCGTGCCGAGTGGATTTTTTTTTAATTTTCGGAGGAACAACAAATATCTGGCTGGATGCCAGCGGAGTCTTTTTGTTGTCTGAGCTTCTTTATCATCGGAGACGCAGTTCATCAAGTAACCCGGCCCAGATAAGATTGAGAGCGTGTCTGTCGACTTCAATTTGAGCAACGAACCAGATGTTCCCTTTGAGAAAAAAAAAACATTATCTTCTCACTTGACATTTCTCCATTGTGTTCCTCGGTATCACTCATATCGTGTTTTACAGCCGCCCTGCAGCCAAACCAATTATACGCCGACCGTGTTTTAAGCGTCATTTATGATTCTTCCAATGGCTGTTCAGACATGTTGACATTTTCTGACTCCCGACTGGATGTGCGCATTAAGAGATTCCGGCATTCCTCGCAATCCTCCCTTCTCCCTCCTCCACTTTTATGTATTCCGCCTTCCTGTTCTGTGCGTTTCTCAGCCCAGACTCAGGTCAGAGAGATGGATGTTGTGTAATGAGTGTAATTGCGCTAATCCTTCCGTTTTCACAGCGCTTTAATTTGTTCATGCTGTTACCTAATCTTTATTGGGCAATAATTTGTATTCTGTGTATGATTACGTTTCCTCTTCCAGTGGTTTTGGGATTACAGGGCTCGGGCCGATTTGTGCAAAGACTTGTTGTTACTTTAACGCCGAGCTGTAAATGACATGAAGGCCTCGACCTGCGCGGGGAATCCACGTAAACAAGGCGAAGCGCTTCATCCAGATGTTCTTTTTTTTTTTTTTTTACTGTAGAGTTCAACTGCTCGCCTGCACGTTTAATTGAGTCGTGATGTTCAATTATTTGGTGCCTGCTTGTCTAAGACTGAACATTTTTCACTTATAACAAAATTCGTATTAAGCAATCGGGCAGATGGAATATTAGGTATGTAATTTAGTGGTTTTGCGGACTTCTTAAGGGTCGTGCCATGTGATGTACGAGACGGCGGGGAGAGACGGGTCCGACCCGCGGTTGTTTATTTTGAGAGCTTTCCCGAGAGGCAGGAGAAATATCTCCGTCGCAACTGCAGCACCTTTACCGATAAGCTCCTCGTTCCATTGTGTCTTTTCTCCTTTCGCCCCCCCATCTGATAGGAGACTCGCAGTTGCGTAAACAACGTCTGGATGTTGTCAGTCCCATATTGTCTGAATGATGCACACAAAGACTTGTTTCAACTCTTGTTATGTTTCTCTTGGCCAGAGACGATCCCACTGCAGGCGGCAGCGCCAACATGGCTCCTGTATGGTACAGTGTTTGTCACCGCCTGCCGTATTCAATACCCTCGCTGCAGTATCATGAGGACGCGGGGCGGTGATGAGGGTGCAGTGGATGCCCTGTTAGACTCATTATCATCAGAGGCACATTTTCCCCCAGCCACACTGGCTTCTGGACCACTAATCTACTCCATCTGATTCTCTGACTCCTCATTTCCCTGCTGATCCGGAGAGGAAAGTCCCTCCACCGCTATCTGCAGGGTCCAATTTAGCTGTCTCTACTCCGTCCAATCTCTGTTCACATGCGAGCAGCTCAGGGGAGGTGGATGCAGTTTAATGCTGGAATTGACTTGACCTGAATGCCTATGTGCCGGCCTGGGTGAAGTAACAGCAGCAAATCTTCTTTGATTAAGCCTCTCTTGTTTAGAAATCCCTACAAAGGGTCCCTGGGTAATGCGCCTCTACAGCTCATGAAGAATGTCGCTTCCTAATACATCTTATTATATTCCAAAACAGGGTATGTTCTGAGCACGGCCGCCTCCGTCCGCTTCCCCGGGGCGTTTGCGCCAAAGTTCAGAGAGTCGGTGAGGACACAAGCTAGGTGGAATCTGACGAAGAGCAGAGATTTACGTAACACGCGTTAACATGACTGAACCAACGCGGCGTCCCTGAAGACAAGGTCAGAGGAGGTCTACAGCCCGTCTCTCCGGCTCTTTTCTGCTTGTGCTGCCTCCGACTCATCAGCACCGTGACCTGCTATGAACCATCTCAGGTTAGAATAACCCAAAGAGACGTTTTTAGGACATGGTGAGTATCAGCTTTTTCAGGTCAGCCCAGACTTGTTTTCCTCCCAGCGGGGGGAAACCGACCTGCAGCGCGGTGCAGCGTCAATACAAGACAACGACATTTCCACACAACCACGAAATAAGCAGCCGTCTGCATTAGTACTTTACTGGTTTGATGACTGACAAGCAGACAAACCGATGTTTAGGCGGACGGCTCGAGCGTTGCGCCAGAACCGAGCTAAAGAGATCTGTTAAAACACGATCACAGCCAGCGACGCCGAGAAGACGTTGAGAAAACGAAGCGTAAGCTTTGACTTAACTAAAACATGGTGAGTCTGGAATTTTCAAGAGCCAAAAAAACTGCGATGTAGCTGATGGAAGCCAGCGAGTGCTGATGTAAAACAGGAACAGATGCAGCTTCACCAGGTCTGGGGAGCTGACGCAGGAAGCAGATCCTTACCGGTGGTAACCCCACGGGGATCAATCACACCACCTTGCGCCGGCGCGTAAGCCTGGAAAGCGTCAAGTTGTTTAGAATGATATCCTGCTGAATACTTTCTAATAATTTCTCTGCATGGTTGTAATCTGCAGCTAGCTACATTTTCTATGTGCGCGCCCTGACGACAGTAAACGCCTCGTCGGATCTCTGGGATGGAGAGCAAAAACAAAGGAGGTGGACCTGCTTCAACATCAGATAAGTCATAGACATATAGATCTCCACGAGAGCTTATTACACAGGCACACACATCTAATCTCTCGCAGCGTGCCCATGGCTCCCAGCCCGGCCATTTATCACAAAAAAAATGGAATTTAATGATGTGACTCCGCTCACCGGAATAAAGAGACGAGTAGATTCAGTGTTATACATCTGATCAAAGGCAAGCCCTTCTTTAAAATCCCCTCTCATAAAGAAATGATATTGTCAAGTCTACCCTTTGAACTGTAAGCAATAGCTGTTCTATTTTAGCTCTGTCAAAGTGCCAAACGAAACACTTTTTCTGGCCGGGGCGGCGCGAGGAGGCGTCGAGAACATCTGCAAGACATTTCTTCTTCGGGGTGTTGATCACGAGCGGCGTTCGTCAAATCAAAACGATCAAAAGCAATCACAAATTGCTGCTTTACATCGACACAGATGCCGTACTATTGATTTAGGTCTATTTAATGTTCCAGTGCAGTCGGTTGAAGGCTGTTTCAACGTGTTTCAGAGTGAGAGAAACTTGTTTTTTTTCCATCTGGTATAGAATATAACTCAAACCTCAGGGGCATGAAAATATGACTGTGTACTTAATCTAAAACTCTCTACCATTTTCTATAGAAACATATAAGTAGCGGGATACATCTGGCTTCCAACATCACAAACACTGATTGATTGGCTAGAAGATAAAACATGATCATGCGATATTGACTTATTTTTACAACTTATTACCGTTATGTACGTCGGCCTATGCGGCATATGCCAGGATCATTACTGCTGGCAGGCGACCCCGCAAGCAAACTCTTGCTCCATCTGTTTCCCATCTTCATTGCTTCCTCTGACACAGGAGACTGTTTATGATGTAAGCTACATACTGTGTGTGTTTTGTATTTGGGAGGCGACGAGGTGGGGAAGATCTGAAATTCTTCGAGATGAGGAGTACGAACGCTGATGGTCGGAGGACCTGCAGCTGAAAACACTTTCTGAGGATGATAATTCTGATAATATATAAAGTTAGAAAATCCGACATCATGTGCTTTACATTAAACTGTTATCTGGAAGGCATCTTCTTATTGCACTCGGATGCTGTGATTATAATTAATGACACCATAAACATCACTGCGGATTATTCATGTAAGTGTCAAGGACGTTTGCAGAGTTCCCGTCTTTTATCTCCACAGTTTGCTTCACCTGTGTGTAATTGACTACAACTAAATTAAATGTAATTACTACATTAGAGTATTTTATACAGATATGAGGTCAGATACTTTTCTCTGACGTGCATCAGTTACTTCTGTACATGTCCAGGCTGTAGAATCAAAGAATACGCATGTAAGAAACCTCAGCCTCATTCCCACGGTAGGAACAAGGCCTTCTGGGTAATGGAAAAATGCCTGGTTGATGAGGCCAAGGTTCCGTAATTGTTATCGCTACAAGAAAGTGCAGCTCGGCCTGAAGTCCGAAATTAAACTAACCCCTTTTCAAGTCATCCATATTGGAGTGGAGCAGCTCCGGGTTTTGTCTCGTAGATATCAGTGTTGATTTGTTATCTTAAATATTTACCGAGATAAAAAACTGCTAATGCAAAGTTCTGTATCAGAATGCTCTGTGCACAGTGTGGGATATGGTGCAAATGCGAGGATTTCATATGCAAATATATGATATTCAAGGTCATGCAACCATTTGCAGTGATTCACAACTGCAGCTGTATCACGTCCCTGATGTCGGAGACGAGCTCGGGCTGCACACATGGAGGGGAACAGCAAAACCTTTAACAGCCATGTGAATAGCCTCAAGTCTACATTGTACAATTTATGACAGGGCCAACAAAATAGGGCAATGACACTGAGCATTATTCATCGGTGGCAACTCTCCGGTAGCAGAAATGTCTCATTAGACAGGTCAGGACCTGAGTGATGGCTCCTTGTTTCCCAGATTCCTCCTACAAGATTAGCAGCTCTGAGGATGCAGGAGCAGACGTGCCTCAGTCGTCCCACATGCATGTGTGTGGATAGTCAGCACACAGATAAGACATTTGATTTTCTGGCTCGGGCAACAAGCAAACGTTGGTGCTTCTGGAAAAAAACTCAGTACATCTGCCACAAGAAACAGAAAGGTTCCTCCCCGGCCTGCCGTTTGGTCTAAAGCTTGATCTTTAATATGTCATCCTGAGGGTTAGATTTTACATAATCCTGTGAACTGATTTACATCTGGAGGGGAAATTAGCTTTGGACCTGAAAAACTCTCCCGGGTATGTAAATACCACCACAAGCCCAAGGATGTATAAATATGTATCTCCTTCCATTCAGATTTTAATGAGAAGCTGCTTCGCTGTAAAGGAACTGGAACTCTCTTTCAATCGTGAGTGCCTGTAATTCCAAACAACATAATGTGAAAATACACCAGATTGACAGAATTATAGCAAAGATAAGGCTGTATTTATGTATAATGTGAGTCCACATTCAAGACTTAGGTTGCCATGGTAACCATTTTGCTGTATTTCTCCTCTTGAGTCCACTCGTCTCTTCGATTGCGTGGCTCAAAGTTGAGGTTCGTTTGACATGCTAATGAAAACTACTTCTTCAAAGTATGTTGTTATAAGTGCGGGTGAGCACGACTTCTTCGCCCGATGATGTCATGAGGGGAACATACATGTTAGCTCTGAATTTCATGGTGATCCATCAAGTCGAAGTTATGACATCTCACTCGAAAAGCACAAACCTTCTGGGGACACTGGAGGGAAGAATATGTGGTCCCTAAAGTCTTTATCTGTCAACCATGAATGTCTGTACCAAAATATGTGTCAGCCCCTTGGGTGTATGTCAACATATTGCACTCGCTCAGTAACATTTTAGGGATTGCATCAGTCGCAATTTATTCATGCAATTTTCTCTGCTGAATCAGAACATGGATTTCTTTAGTGTTTTTCTTTGATCCATCTCTCACTTCCCCTGATGATGAGTACCTGCGCAAATACGTGATTATCTTTCAAGCTCTTATTGTTTGCTTTGAAGCTTAGCTGTTTTGTAGTTCCACAATAACATTTTTAATCATCCCCTTTATCAAAACAAGCTCCCATCCATCATTTCCAATACGGCAACAGGCTCCAAATGCCTCCGTGTTATTTGACTGAAGTCCCCCAGCAGTTTCCCTCAGCATGGCTAAGTGAGGTAAAGCTTTGAAAAACTGTGTGTTTGACCATCTCTTGAACATCATCAACAAGCCCAGCAGCATGCGAGGCAATAGTTCACAACGTCAGGGAAGAAAAGCATCCAGGGAAGCCTCAGATGTGACTTTGATACACTGTAAGAGCACAGCGAGAGCAGAAGAATTCTCTCCCCAGAGCACAGATCCCATTTCCACATAATCTGGGTCTGCTAGCGGGGGGTCCTGCAGCTTTTGACCAGACTTCCTCCGGCCCATCCGTCAGTCCTGTTTACATTCCATCTTGTAAACTCTCAACTAACTCATTCTCTCGCTGCGCCGCGCTCCTTTGAATTCCGTGCGATGATGGCACCCAACCCCAAGCTCGGCTTTTTGTTTATGTATTCCATAGTTGTTCCAGATGTTGGAAATGATTGAAAGCCAGTGTTCTGAGAGATTGCTCGCAGCTCAGTTATGTGGGGAGCTTTCATCAATGACACAGATCATTACTTTTTCAGATTGCTACTGTGTCGACGGCAGGAGAGGATGCCGCCGACGCAAAAGGCAAAGACGTTAAATTATTTAATGATGATGGATAAGGATAGATCACACTGATTCTCCCCTGCTGTCAATAACTTTCATAGTCCCTAATGGTATTCATCTCTCTGAGAAGTTGAATGAGACTCTCGTGGGTTATTTCTAAAGGGGCAACTGGTGACACATCAGAGCAACCAAGGGTTTATCGAGAGGACACGCTGTCCACTTCAACATATGTCCCTAACAGAGAAGTAAAACAAAGTAGTCGAGCATTCAAAGATCTATTCGCCTGAGGAGCCCAACATGGTTCAACTCATCTCAGGAGTGAGATCAAATCAAAGGACACATAAAACGAAAGTGAAAGTGAAAGGCTGACAGTTTGTCAGAAAAAGCCCACTTACAATTCAACCTTCATTATCAATTAAATACAGGATGGACATGTAATTATTCAGCCTGTTTTGGTTGCAGTGGAGCCCGCCGCTGTGGCACAGAGGCACTCTGATATGCACAATCCCTCCACAGAGACTCCGTTTCTGGACTTAAAGAAATCGATACCTTAAAAAGGAGCCGTGGCTAAGTGAGTACCATAACAAAGTCAAACACATAATGCCCAATTCATTCACTTTCACTGCAGCTCCTTCTCGCTAAATGCACCTCTGTCACTTCAACAGTGCTGCTTTTCAATAGATTTCCTTAGTCTTAGTCTTCCTTAGTCTTCCTAAGTCTTAACATGACTCAAAGGCACATTACCTTTCATCAGTCAGACACAAAAAAAAGCAGAACTTCTAATCGACCTTACCTGTGATATAACGGTGGTGCTGTTAATGGAGTTAAATATCGTTTCACTTCGTACTTTCATTTCTCAGCTGGACTGCACATTTCATTTAACAGGTGTATAGACACACAGACAAAGCAAGGGCTGCTTTATAATGTTTATTATAGATTTAGGGTCCGAATCCCTCCGTTATCATCTGTATCTTTACAGTGTTTTGAAGAAATCTGGTGTGATTGGGACCGGATGCAGCTGCGTAGCACAAACTATGATGCCACAGTGCACAATAATAGCTAACGAGCTAATGCTAGCCAGCTGATGCAAGCCAGCTAATGCTAGCCGGCTAATGTGAGCCTGCTAATGCTAGCCAGCTGATGCTAGCCGGCTAATGTGAGCCTGCTAACACTAGCCGGCTAATGCTAGCCAGCTGATGCAAGCCAGCTAATGCTAGCCGGCTAATGTGAGCCTGCTAATGCTAGCCAGCTGATGCTAGCCGGCTAATGTGAGCCTGCTAATGCTAGCCAGCTAATGCTAGCCAGCTAATGCTAGCACCTGGTAAGCTTGGTTACATTTTGCAGATGTTAATGACAATCCATACAACTTTAAGCGTGTCAAATACCCTAAAACGACCCCACTAGAATTTATATACATCAAAATAAAGCAAAATATCAATCTGCCGTATGATGGGGACTAAACTCAGCATTAACTGTGTTTTAGTTTTTATGTCATTTGCCTTTAGAGAGCTGAAACAGCGGATCTTAAAAACCGTCAAGTCACAGAAGAGTGAATGAAAACAAGACAGGCCCGTTTGTAGTGTGTCTGGCATCTGAGTGGCATTTAAAAGACACCAGATATACGTCTGTTTAAGACACAGATAATGGGGCTCAGACCACCGTGGCTGGGACGTGCTCTGACTGCTGATATGCTTGATGTCAGTCAGACAGGATCTGCTCTCATCTTAACTCGCCTTTGTTAAGTAAAACAGTCCCGTGTTTGACTACTCACTCTCATCTGGTGACAGTCCCATGAAATTAGAGATGTTTTCACCACAATGTGAGACACCCCGGGTTTATTCCCGTCGAATACTTAGGGAGACGTGTTTTAGGGAACTAATTTGTCTAGCATTGTGTAAGTATTTCACTTGAGACAAGTTATCCCATTTATTATGACTTTAGCTCTAATTAATCCTACAGCCACCATGTGTAGTATTAGCGGCTGCAATATGACCTATTTTCTGCCTCCCGGCTCTGCCTCTAACTATGAAATTCTTTTTCGAGATTAAGCTCCCTTTTTTGCGGTACATGTAGCAGCTCCTTTTTCCCCTCCTCTCTGTGACAACTTTGATGGTCAATTATATTTAATAAACAGTTAGGGCGCTGAAATAAATCAAGTTCAGGAGGGCTTAATCCTCCTTCTCAAGCAGACTGTGAAGCCACAAGTCCTGGAGAGATGTTTGAAAATAAACTGTAATGGAACACATATGTCATGCAGCAGAGGTCCCCCGTATCCTGTACTGCCTGCCGCCCGCTCCTCCAGTCAGGGGCCGACACATGGGACACACAAAGAAAAACACTCTTTCTCATCTACCCAGTAGGTTTTTTTTTTTTCTTTTACAGGGATAATTTGAAGCGATGTCATGTGCTCGTCTGGTCCCTTTTAATTTGGTCGACCCCGGACTTAGCACATGACAGGGACAACATTTCAGCAACGGATACTCAGCTCGCGTGTGGTTGGGAGAGTTTACAAACTCTCGGGCTGGAGGTTTGCTGCTTTCACTCGCTTGGTTAACCCTGGGTATATCTGAGAGACACCTCAGAGACGGCTGCGGGAGCTTTTTCATACACAAACAAGTCATTTCATACACCTTTTATGAGGCCGGAGGCTTCTAATAGCCTCTCAGTTAATGCACATCCAGAAGCAGACCTCAGCACTCACGGTGACTCTTTTCTTCACTCATTAGCTCTTTAAACAGCCGATACAACAAACCTTTTTTGTTACAAAGTTTCTGGGGGAAACTGGAGCCGGACCTTCACTGTTATGTTGGTTGTCCATCACTAAGCAACACCGGACAGGCGAGGCGGCGTGCAGTTATTGCTGGTGCCGCTCCAGAAGGATAATGATGAGGCTTTGACTGCGGGGACTGTGTATCTTTTCTTCAAGTCCTCTGCACTTTAATGCAGGAGTGGTTTCAGCGGGGACATTGAACCATTCGGCTGTCACACTAATTGCAGGGCAGCATTTACGCTGAATTATGCTTTGCAGGAATCCCTCTTTTACTCTTCTTCTTTTTTTTTTTTTCCACGTGCTATACACCGATCTGCAGCTAACTCTTGTTTCCAGATAGATTTAGTTTGCTTGGAATGACTTGTGGTTAACTAGCTAATTTTATATTTAGAATGATTGATTAAAATAATTGGCGTGAGGAAGGGCTGCCTCTTAATGAGGCTCTGAAATATGACTTTTCCTTTCCTATTTGGCATCTATTTTCACCAGGCAGGTTCAACACAAGCCAATTTCAAATTAACCAAACCTCATGTGTCATAGGATGTTTGTATTTAATCGTACATAATCTCAATTTTTTTGAATAAAATAAACCTAAAATCACTTGAAAAATTGTTCAAAAGTGAAAATGAGCCTCTTTCATACAAAGATTTGTCAGGATTAGTTCACGTTGGGAGCCTTGCAAGGGGCTTCTCTACGCTGTTGTTCAACAGTTCTGCTGTGGGGAAGAAGGAGGTGAACGAGGCTATTTATGTTCCAACCATCACCTTTAGTCATAAGCTTTGGTTAGTGGCTGACAGAATGAGATCACAGATATCGGAGAAAAGCTGCTGCTTCTCTGTGCTGCTCAATATTGCCCGTTGAGGTAAAACATGGTATTACAAGATGGGGAAACTTACAAACTATACCTTTAACTAGAAGCCACTTTACTCCTACATCATTTTAAAATACAGCGATATACTTGTGTGAATTTGCACCATATTGTATGGAGCTCTTAGGATTAATTCTTTGCCACAACAGTCAAAGAAAAAAAGTCTAACGGAAGTCAAGTAGATTTGTAAGTATGAAATGGGAGCTGCTCTACTTGTGAAAATGTTTCCATGTCAAAGTCATGGCTTTCCTTTGGGTTTCACTGTTTCAATAAGGAAAGATATTGACACAGTTCTTTATAATAACGCTTGTCTGCCCACAACACAGAGACGAATGACATCATGGGCCAACTTGAAGCCACGCTGGAGAACATCCAGATAAAAGTGGCAGGAGGTGCAGGGCCGTCTAAGCCCCATCTGGAGTGAGGACTGTGTATGCAGCCTTAGTGCTTTATTACATGTGGCATGAAAGGATTATAGCACTGTGGTTTATTTAGGATTCCTTTATGATCACTGATTTGGTCCTTCTGTAGAGTCAACATCTGACCTGAAGGGCACCGGGGCGGCCAGATGGACGAGGAGCCACATGGTGGCGGCGTATGAAACAGCAGACATGACTCATCTCTGAGATACTGCGCATCAAAGATTTGACGTAGCATCTCCACCACAGCGGATAAAACACATCTCAGGTACAAACATCACAGGACCATGAATATGCATGTGTAGATAACATCATTTAGATTAAAATAAAGAAGTCAAATGGAACTTTAATTTCAAGCAAAGAAGATGCAAAAGCCCCACGACTCCTGAAGAATGGAGTTTGTTTCCCGGCTGATTATTATCGAGCTCATTACATGCTCGTAATTCTGATGCGGAAAACGAAAGCGTTCAGGTGCGTCCCAAAGCCATCATACATTAAAGAGTTAGGAGTGCTGTGTTATTGATTCAGCGCTGCGCCCTTTTTAGAATCTGTTTTAATAAGCATCACAGTACAACTCAAACTGCCATTCTCAGAGTTATTAATGATTTTCTTATTATCTGATTTTGGGAGCTCTGCATGAGCTGAGCTCAGCATTCAACCTGTCTCGTCACATCGTTTTGATGGATAGGACGGAGCCGCCTCGACTTATTCAACTGTCAGATACTAACTTTTAACAAAAAGTGATGCTGTCGCTGTCTCTCTCGCTGCGTCATTTGTTTTCATTCTTGATTTCACGGAGGATCTTAAAGGTTAAGTTCACCCAAATTAGAAGATATATACATTTGTACTGGTCTGTATAGTAGCTGGCCATACAGATTGTTTTTTATTTCTCTGCCTGAGATTTCCACTTTCGGATACAATTGCAGCATCTGGAAGTTTGAGATTCTCGCAGTGACATTCAGTTTCATAATGTCAATTCCAAAAGGGCACCATTTTTTTTTTACAGGGAAAATACAGCGAGGATAGTTCCAATGAAAAATGCTGGCGTTCAGATATCATCTTATTTGACTTCATTAACTCTGTCCTAACTTGGGTCGGACATTTATTGGAATTACGTGCATGTGTCCTGTATTTCAGAGTCCTGGCTCGGAGACATCTAGCGGCCGAATGAAGGTCGCGCAGCAACAATCAGTGGATTCACATCAAAACGACCTTGTGTGGTCTTCACTTGACAGACAGCAACATGACGTCTAATTACTGTGTCTTCTCCTGCACGACACAGAGCACACAGTCACGACATGTCCAATATTCATGAGGATGTTCATAAACCTCAATTAGTTCATTGATGCTTTACTATCTAACTGTAACAGCATTAACGTTACCTGCTGGTCAATCTGCAGGTTTTAACATGAAACAGGAAGTTGTTGTAACTCAGAAGTACTCAAATATCCAATATACCCCGAATGCATCATAAGACTTGAGACCTGAGCACATCTTAATTTCAATATTGAGTCACAATCACAGAACCACCTACTCTCTCAGTTAAAGGCAGCAATCTGCTCCCTGAATATTATGTCTTGCTCTCTCCTAATATCGCAATAACTCCCCGATGTGCACCATCAACACTGCTTTCAGATTTAATTACATCATTATTATTGTTGTGAGGTGGCGCAATGCAGACTTGTTCAAATAGATTGTCCCTCACTTTTTATTACCGTAAAGTTTCATATCGTACGAATAAATGGAAACCATTGGGTGCTTTGTGGTGTAGAAAAGTATGATTGTATATCTAACACAGTTTCATGGTTTATAATTTGTGAATTGCCTCAAATAAACAAAAGGCTCATGTATTGATTGTCATGTAAAAGAGTCCCAGCTGGCAAGAAAATGACATATTATAAACCTGGCTGTCAATGTAATAAGGAATTCTTGGACTGGGTCCATTTTTAACCAAATCATTTGTCCTTGTCTTACCTTTCTTATTTATACAAGTTTATTTATTCTTCTTACTGTTTGTAAAAGACGTAACAAATCAACATTTACTCTTCACTGCTCATTTACTTAATATTACCTCATTAAATCCTGCAGAAGAAGCGTACAATGTGTTCTGGGACACAAACCAGGACGGCCTCAAGGTTTCATTTTTTTCATATTCTGCAATTTATTCAAACACTGTTCATTTGCGCGCTACAAGTAGGTCACAAACCCGAATGCTAACTAGGATATTTGTGTTTTTTCTTCAAAGAATTAACATGTTTTTTTTGTTTTTTTTTCACACAATATTTTTAAACCAAAGCGATCGCGTGCTATTTTTGGGCCCGGCCCACACACTGTTCCTTTGTGAGAATTATCTCACAGCGGGATCCACAGCAGAACGACCAGAATCTAAAATCGCTTAATAAAAGAGAGAGAGAGAGGCCTTTTCTCTCTCTTCTGGGGCCGTGTTTACAGGACGGTCGTCTCCAGCTGTGGAGTGGATATGTTGTTTGTTTTCACGCCGCTGCAAAGAACATAAGCATGGACGCTATCTCCATTCCCATCTCGTCTGTCCAGGTAGAGCAGCAGCAGCTTTGGCAGGCGAAGACTCCTCCGGACCGAGTGGAGTCGAGGTATTTGCCTCTCAGGCATCTGAACCGGGGCAGGGACGGGTGATGGGTGATGGGTGTGTGTGAGCAGCCCTGCAATCATGTGACTCTGATTAAGTCTTTTCATTGAGAAACTGCTGCTCAATGCAAAAACAACAATTCAAAGCCATTTTCATGGTACTCTTATATGCTATCGCACATGATATAGCTGTCTGGAGAAATTACATGTCTTGCACGGAGAGGAATGTATTTTCTTTTTATGACGGCGGTAACTGTGCTTTTTTTTTCTTTAAGGATAAACCAAAGAAAATCTGTGTAGGATGCATGAACAGTGAAAGCCAGCATGACTGATTGGAAAACTACAGAAAGTAAAAATCACTGGAAGTCTTGTTTTGTTCTAAAAAAAAAAAAAAAAACATGTTAAATATTCATAGCTAAATATGCAACAGTGAAGTTTAATGCTCAGAATGTTCTTATACAGAGAAACTTGGATATGGTGAAGCTTCATCAGCGCTGTGTGTGGGTGGTTTGATATATAAGCCAGTAAATCTCCTGTGAAATAACCACAGATAAGTCAATCTACTCTCTCTTCCAAGCAGCTATAAACAAGAGTTAACACTCGTGCTGCATTAATGAAAATCAAGTAAAAAACAAAAGAGGAAATATCACTTGAGTATTTGCGTGTCGGTTTCACTGCAGTTCTAAGAATACTTTGTTCAGCAACAGTTCAAATCAAGTTAAAACCAGACCAGTGTTCCCCATAAGGGAAAGCAATAACTATGACCTCAGTCTGTTATTTTGGTAATGGCTAATTAGAAGGGACTGGTTTCCGATTAGCTCCTAATGTTACTTACACAGACCATTGCCTTGTTTCCGTGGATATTGAGTTATCCCTCATTGAACCCGGCTCGCTGGCGTGCTGCTGGAATCACTGCTTGTTCCAATCAAGCCGTTTGTTTTCCTCCTTCATCACAAACAAAATAAAGACGACGTCGGAACATTACTTTTTATTCACTTTCTGCACGTCTTCCCAGTAGGCTTCAGTTTTAATGACTCAGTGAGATGTTGACTCCGCTGGATGAACGTCCTCTGATCCGCTGCGTCGTCCGTCTTTGTCCCCGCAGCCAATAAACTATTACAACACAATTTTAATTGCCGCAACAAAAAGGAGTCGTTGTTGAATTCTGGCAACTGAAATCACTTGGAGAGTTGGTTTTCTGGTAAGTCTGAAGCTTTGTCCGCCAAGCCGTCTGACTCCATCTCCTCCCTCGAGGTGAGCTAAGCCCATTTTCTCATCGCATTATTTGTGTAAATTTCACTGCAGAATGTGTCTTGCCCAAACAATAAGCAGCCAACATGACAGCCAACAACCACTGAATTAAAGCCACCGTGTTCGGAGTCTCACACGTCCGATCTGATGCAGTCGCCAGGATTTTCAATTTGATTTTCTGTGTTTGTGTTAGTCGAGTTATTTTACACATAAGTTACCTGTCCTGCAAGAAACCAAAGTTACTTTGAGAAGAGACGTGAGAGTGTAAGAACGTACTGATGGGACAATCTTTACCCTGAAAGATTGTGTCCTTGTTTCCCTCTACACTCACTGGCCACTTTATTAGGTACACTTGTACAATGTAATATGGTTCAATACAACAGCTTTTAATGAACTCGGCCTTAACAAATACAGAGAACTATTGATTTAACATCACGCCATTAAAGAGGTTTTAAGTTTGCGGTGGTGTTTAACTGGACTATATGATATTAAAAGGTGTTTCTAATTCACTTTCTTACTCATACGAATGGATTGTTTCAAGTCTCATACTTGAATATACATATGAATTATCCAAACTGCCACACAACACTCAACAAATACTGACTTTAACTATTTATAATATATTTTATTGAGCTAATAACTGCAGGCGAAGTCAAACAAAACTGCCTCGACACTGTTTATCTTCGGCTCTGCTGTGATCCCGACGGGGGCGGAGACATACGCACTTATTAGATTCATTCAGAAGGTTTTGTTAATACTTTTCAATGTCTTAAAAACCACATACATCAGTCCAGTAGTGTTGATTTATAAAAGAAAATATATAAATAGTTCTTCTTCTGTCTTTGCCTTGAGGAATAACGTATCATAGCTGCAGCACGAACAGGCAGCCAGAGAATGTTGTGATACTGATGGAACGACGTCATTGGTCAGAGCTCCTGTCAATCATCCAGGCCTGGTTTAAGCCACACCCTCAATCTCATCCATTATATTACTCTGTACACACATTGAGTTGCCTCTTGTTATTCCCAATGAATAAATTGGATGTTTGCAGCAGAAAGAGATTTAATATTTAAGGTTTATAAACAGAACTCACAGTTTTTATTGAGCCTCAGTAACCCTGTTCAGCACCGGCGATGTTTGCAGAAGATGCATTAAGATAGTATTGAGATCCGGAACAGAGGAGCGTCTGCACGCCTCCCGTCCCATCAACTGAGCCTGCTCAACAGAGGGGAGACGGTGTGACACACACTGAACAAACAGAGCAACATAAACCTGAAACTTCCTTCATATCGTCTGTTTCAGTTGACCTGAAATATGAATTCACTTCAGTCACTTTCCAGTTCAGCTGCAGCGACCGTGCTCTGCTTTCAACCTGAACTCCCCTAATCTGTTTTCCTAGCAGAGTAAAACATTTACCACCGCTCAGGATCCCAGTTTAGTGTGATTAATCAACTGTCGCTCAAGTGTGCGCCCGGGAATAAAAAACGGAATCAAGTCGTGCCAGTATTGTGCTCACGATCAGCAACCATGCGTGAGCGGTTCATGGGAGGGTGCAAGTGTGAACTACGCCTGCTGGACGATCTGTCAACACTGTTGTCACAGCTTGCCGGTTCATGGTCACTGTTCTTATTATCAACAAGCTTTCAGCATGGCAGCTTTTTATCTGCGTCTCCGGTCGGCCCCGTCACTGCTTCAGGTGTTGGACACGAGCAAGAACAGCTTCTCAAACACTGTAGACAAGACTGTTGGATGAAACAATGCACAGACATGTTATAGTGAAGGAAACTAGATGTAATGTTTCATTTAAGGCATAAAAAACAAACCACTTCGCTTGCTCTCTGCAGGGCAAACCTGCTCTTTACCAGACTAAAGTGGGAATGCATGACATCACCTCATATGTCCATATGATTAGTCACATATTAAGGTGCTGTATATCTAATGTGAGGAGACGTAGCATGCATTGCATCACCGCAAACATGTATTAGTTCATGACATAGATTCCCTGTCTGTATGTGTTCATGCATGCAGGTTTACATCAGTGCATCAATAAAGAACAGAGCTGCATCATTTAACTGTCACTGATCTGTTGGACGGAGCGAACAAGCGCCCGTCTGTCCTCAGAAAACACACAACAACAACAACAACAACAACACGGCAGAATGTATTAAATGTTAAAAGCGCTTTAAACGGATTGGAGAACAGATATTCAAACACAGTGTGGTTTATTGTTAAGTCCTTTTCTTTTTTTAATAAGCCACCGAGATAAGATGTGCCAAGTATCCTCTGAACGTTATTTATGGACCCAGTGGGAACGGAGCTTCCAGAAAATCAGCGGCGCTTCGCAGGCTTCAGAGAGGAACTTTTGATTGGAGATTCTCGAGTGCCCCCACCCTCTCCCTCCCCCTGCAGAGGGACTCATCTGTTCCTAATATTACACACTTGTGCCTTGACAACCTCTGTAACGAATGCATTATGCTGGTCCAGCTGAAAAATGCTGAAGGCTTTGTAGGAGATCCAGAGCAGATACCCTCTGTTGACGGTTTCAGGTGGACACAAACACAAAGAATATGAATTGTGATGCTGCATATACAGATTAAATGAACTCAAGCTGCCACTTTGTGCAAAGTTAGACGTGCTCTTCTTCCCTCCAAGCCCCGATATGAAGCTCATTCATTTATGAAGTTAACTGCAGTTAACATTTAAGGCCTTATTTAATGAGTCTAAATAGGTTTTGGTGCTTAAACGGCCACGTAATCAGGGCGGTGAAGTATCAAGGGGTTGTACGCATGTCGTTTGTTTCAGGTCATTAAATCAGTCGGAGTGTAATTGAATGTAACTGCCCATATGGACGGACTTATGATTGCGTCCTCGCAAAGGAACTCAAAGGTTGTTGCAGAGAAATGCAGCGCAACAGCGGCAGGAAGGTGCGGAGCAAAAGGAACAGCTGGTGTCGGTCTCCAGAGGACGCGAGGAAGATGACAGATGTTTCGTTACAGCCTGGTGGGACACTTTGTTGAGGGACAGGTATGTGGTCCTCGCCGGTGGACACGCTGCCTCCATTGTCTTACAGTTCTCCCTCTACGATCAACAACATGTGCAAGAATCTGGTGCCTTAATCTTTTACAGTGGGATACAAGTATTCACATGCAAGAACACGGAGACGAGAGGAGCAATGAGTTGCTTCAAGATTTTTTTCACATGTAATCTGTCACATCTACTATTTTTCTTTCTTTTTTTTTTCTAACTCTGCACAAAGGACCACGGCCCAGATATGACAAGACAAAAAAGCAAGAAGAAAAAAGACGAGTAAATCCGCTGCAGAAAGCGCACACGGTTCCCAGATCTCTCACGAATATCTGACACGTTTTCTAATGAAGTAAAAAAAGAGCCAAAACCAGATGAAAGTTGCCACAGAGTTTGTCCTCCTCCACATCGCTCAGCCCGCTGACCCGCCTTTGTCATCTGACACGATAAGGGAAGCAAACATCCATCTGAGTGTTCATCCTTCATATGCGGAGGGCAGCGGGTCGTCACCCCAAAATAAACATGTCAGGATCAAGAGGTGCTCCACATGTAGCATTTTGTTTTCAGTAGCGCTTCATAAAGAACTCACATGTTCATTCATGCATTAACCTCAAACGTGCAGGAAACCCACGTTCTCACTGTTATAATAACAACAGCGACCAAAACTTTTTTAATAATGATACGTCATTCATTTTCTTCCTGCCCAGAGGGCGGTTCAGCCGGAGAGGACAGAGGCCATGGAGATTTAATTAGCTACTGTACGGACTGCGGATTTAGATTTAGTTCTCACACTTTGATTTAGTTCATATAAAACAAGGATTTTCCTGGTGCACTTGTGCTTTTGGGTAAATCTGGGCAACGTTCACTCACATCCTGTTTCCAACCTCCCAGAGAGACTTCATAACAGTCGGCTGTGAGAAGTTGAACGCGATATTTATTGACTTTTCTCCATGCGCGCACACACAGCAGGTTGTGATAACAATCTTTATAGCCACTGCACATGTTTTGCACATCACTATCTCTGCCGGGGATCCGCTGTTTTTCTTTCTCGGGCATTCGATGATGAGTCGCGATTAATGAGGTGACGCTCGCATGTTATCAATCAAATGGGTGTGTCGTACCTGTATACTATCGAGAGAGCGTATTTCAACACCATCGCCGCCGACACCTGCGTTGTGCAATCATTGCCAATCCCACATTCACAGGTTTCTGCCTGTGAGGACGTTGTGATGGTTGAGATGATGTTCTCTGTCATAACAGACCCACAGAGCCGTTGTTTGGTTCACACCATCAGTAGATGAGTTTGTGTGGCCTGGTCGGTTCCCAACCTGTGCATAGGGTCACCCTGAGACCTTTCGGGTTACACATTCACTCCCCCTCCCCCAATAAAAGGCACAATAAGTCACTGATGATTGTAAGAAAAACAAACCGTACATTTGACGTGCATCAATCATTGGGGGACGAGACACCATCGCCGACTCCTGAGGGGTTCATGTGAGAGAAAAAACCACAGCAAGACGGATTGTTTTTCTTTTCTGTAAGTACATCGTGTTTGAGCGCAACATGAAAAGGCATCACAAAGAGCAATGACTCATCAGTGTAGTTTCCCACATGGCCCCCATGTTTTTTTGACATATCTAGAAAAGAGTGGTGATGATTATTAAATGGCGCGACTCCAAAACCACACAAAACACCCTCATTACACATGCTGCGACGTAGATCCCTCTGTTGCTTTACAACAAAGGCTTTTCAAGTTAGGCGTTCAGCAATGAAAGCCAGGATCCGCCTCGGAGCAGGCTTCACTCCGCACGCTGTTCAACGTCGTGGCTCGAAATATACGTGGTAAATATTATCTGACAGTCTGCAGGTTGACATGACAACGTTTGAGAAAATACCTTTATTTACTGTATTTCCAAGTGTTCAGCTCGATGATAGAAACCATAATCATGCTAAATATGAAGCAGCAACCAGAAGCCGATTAGCTAAAGGTGACGAAATATTAAACAAATAAAGTATAAATTGTTTATTTGTGAGCTTTTGACAGGCGGATTTCTTTCATCTCACTGCTTTCAGCCTTAATGCTAAGCTATGCTAATACGCTGCGGCATCATATTCCGCGGTCGGATAGGAAAGTGGAGTCAATCCTCTCATGCAACTTTTCCCGAAATGTCAAACTGCAGCGCTGAATAAGAATCAGCCAAGAAACTGTAAGAGTAGACTCCTGCAAAGACATCAAATATTATTCTGACCTGACGCTCTGTTGGGAGAATTTAAATCTAGTCTGTTAACGCTTTAAGCTGGAGGGGCTGCAGTTACTCTTATCTGCAGTGGGTTGGTGTCTGCTTGTTCTGCTCTGTTGCCAATTCGCCCGGCTTCATGGAAAAGATTCCCAACAGACGATTTCCCTTCCACACAACAATAGCAAGTCAGTATCTTTAACTGTACAGCGCCTCTCCGCCTATTCTCACTCCAATATCTATGTACAATATCTCACATGCTTATTTAATCTCGACCCATTTTTTGAGAGCAAACATTTGCAGACAAAACAAGCGACTCTCACGGTAAACAGACGAACCCAGACAGGCTCGTTGTTTGTTTGGCTGACGTGATAAATCACCGGCGGCAGGTTGGTCGCAGGTCAAGAGGCTGAGTGACGCTGAAAGGTTGCTTGTTTCGTTCTGCAGCACCGACTATAGTACAGCTCTGTCGATCTGAAGTACCCTTTGCTGGAGCCTAATTCTGACGGAAACCTTATGCTCTGAATTGGGAAATATTATATATTCTGTGGCTGTTTTGTTCCATATGTAGCTGATGTGCGTCAGCATGGACGAAAACAATCCAACCGACCTTCGAAAGCCGACCGAGGCAGCAGGTGTTTAAGTGAAAGACCTATTTCAACATCCGTATTCCATCCGATCGTTTATCCCCCGTCTATTTCAACATGTCACGACACACGACGTAGACTTTGGGAGAATCAAAGCCGTGCCCTAAAGTCTACCTGCTACGAGAAATATGTAATCACACAGAGCGAATGAAACAGGTCGTACACAATATCAGACCCGTTTGAAGTGAGAGTTATTCTTCCACATCATCTGAGACAGCCCATAACATCAGTGTAGGATTACCCACCAGCTCAGACTCCCTCTGTCACACTTTGTCCACCGAGTCTTTGATACGCCCTTGTTTTTAGTTCTGGATAATGCACATATGGAAATGTTTTATTGAGCATGGCATTGCATATAACTGGATTTCCGAAAGTGGAGGACACCAGGAGGGATGGATATATCATCAAGGCACCGTCAGGACCAATAGACGGTGTGTTACGCCTGAGCGGCACCATTATTTTTTTTCTTTGCTGAGGACATCCAGTTTACTCACAGAGTTTCATGTACAATCCGAATGGGACCTCCTGCTGGGATCGAAAGAGTGAAAGTGAAGTAGTAAAACACAGTAATACCATGATTCTTCTACATGAAGGCGTGTGGTCAGAGGTGTGTTCAAACATGAATCTCATTAAATTGCCTCACTATTAATTCTCACGTTGCACATTATTATCCAGGACATTTTTTTTTTCTCCCCAACGTTTGATGCTTCATCTTCTTCCCACTCAACGTGTGTTGAAACTTGAAAGTCTCACTTGTGGTTGTGCTGATAGTGTCCTCTCTTGTTTCACAAGCGTGCATGCCTAAACGCTCACCCACGCCGTTGTAAATATCTAACTGTCATGTCACCTCGTCTAACATCTAAGCGGCGGAATTTGGCAGTGTTTCTAAATATAAAGGTGGGTGATGTACAGTACGTACAGGGCTGCATGGTTGACAGTATTATCAAGATATATTCATAGCCCAGGAAACTTTCTAAGGCTGAAGATGTATTTATAAAATATTTTCTAGGTCAAGTTTGAACTCACATCAGTATTAAGCTATATTCTGTATATATTCAGATTAACTTCATCGTCTAGAAATAACAATGTTGTTTTCTCACATCATTTTGCAGCCCAAGATAAAAACATAATTAAGTCAAGATCTCGAGGAAGTCAAATCTACTCTGGTATATTAAATCATTGCAGGAAACATCATTCAGTGCAACAGCGTCAAAGCAGCAGGAGAATATTGATAATCACGTATCTCTTCAATCCTGGTCTGACGCAGGCTGAAGTAGCCGATCACATCAATTTATCATCTTGACGTCTCAATCTATGTCGTGTGAAGGGTGGTGTCGAGGCAGGTGGACACGGAGGCGGATTATCCAGGTGGAGGCAGGCAGTCAATCAATACTACATCATTTATTTTAACAAAACAAGAAGGTTTGAGGGAGGAATCAAGACACATAAAACAAAATGCAAACTTCCGGGATCATACAGGCTCAGAACTCAGAGGGGACGACACTAAGAAAAAGGCACCACATATGGAAAGATCTGACAAAGACAAAGTGGAAACTGATACTTTAAATACAAACTGAACAAACGAGGTAACAAGACACAGGTGAGAGAACGCAAGGGCAGGAAGGGAGCTGATTGGCCGAAGAGACAAAGTGCACAAGGCAGGAAAGACAACAGAGAGACGCAGGTGAAAGTAATAACACAAGACAGGGAAACCAAACAAAGACAAGTAAAACACAGGACATTGACACAAGGCAGGTACGTACAAAATAAAACAGGAAATAAGCAAAACAGGATTTGACCACAAAACACATAAACACTGAAGATACCAGAACCAAACAACCAGTCCAAACTGAGAATATAAAAAAGTTCAGGCTGGTATCAGGACAATTTAAGTGTATCAATATGTGGGGAAATAATAACAAAATGCTCATAAAAGACTTAATTTGTTATTTTCTAGACAATGACATAAAGAGATCTTGAGAAAAACAATTAAGGGATTCATTCGGTGAAACAGATGCGCAACAAATATATTTATTTAGTATAGAAGTATAATTTGTAATAGCAGAAAATAGCGAAATAACATTTTCCCAGTCTCAAACTCAGATGCGCATTTTATAGTATCGTTACGGTAGGAGAATCATCTCTGCAACGTTGCCTTCACTAGCTGTACGAATTGTTGCCGTAACCGTTTCAGATGACGTGACCAGTGTGTGAGACGGTTTGAATTAGAGAGATAGTTTTATGATAAATATAATGTCTATCGTGTTATCATGACAAAATAACATTTTAGCACAAGTTAGAATAGACTACTATTGAATCGTTTGCGTTGCGTTCTTAAAACTCACCTTAAAGTTGCTATAAATAAGGTTAGACAATGTTTTTTTTAATCTAGAATGCGTCGTGGTTATTTTTCGGGTCCACAAAAAAAGTTGCTTGTACTTGGAAAAGTCGGGCTGTAAAGTTTTCTAACTTTGTGTTAAGAGTTTACGAGGCGCACTTGAAGGCACCAAAAAGTCTCGCTCAATTAGTTGAGTTTAGTCCGAGAGGGGAGCTCGTAGTCGGTGTGTGAGCGCTCCACCAATGACCAGCTAAAACCGCCCCACTGCTCCGACTCAGATCTGCGGGGGTGGGGAGCCCAGAAGTTTGGATTCAGACTTTTTGAAAACCATGGGATTCGAGCTGGACCGCTTCAATGGGACCGTGGACCCGGATTTCAAATGCAATTTGTGCAATAAAGTCCTGGAGGACCCGCTGACGACTCCGTGCGGTCACGTCTTCTGCTCCGGCTGCGTGCTCCCCTGGGTCGTCCAGCAGAGCAGCTGCCCCGTCAAATGTCAGCGGATCTCTACCAAGGAGCTGAACCACGTCCTGCCCCTGAAGAACCTCATCCTGAAGCTGGAGATCAAATGTGACAACTATTCGCGCGGCTGTGATGTGGTGGTGAAGCTGCAGCATCTGGCCGAGCACGCCGGGATGTGCGAGTACTCCCCGGCCAAGTGCAGGAATAAAGGATGCCAAGAGGTGTTCAACCTGCGGGACATGGACGCTCACATGCGGGATACCTGCGACTACAGACCGGTGGGGATTTGCGAGGGCGGCTGCGGGCTGATGCTCACTCACATGGAGCAGAAATTAAACAGCCACTGCTGCCTGATCGCCCTGAAGGCGCAGAACAGTGCGCTGCAGTGCAAAATGATCTGCCTGGACAGGGAGTTCAAGAAGCAGACCATTAAAGCCAACAAGAGGGAGAAGTCACTGCTGGCACAACTTTCCGCCGTGCACAGCGAGCTGCAGATGACAGCGGTGAAATATCAGAAGAAATTCACCGAGTACAGCGAGAGGATCGACTCCCTCACCAAAACCGTGGCTTTCTCCTGCAAGGTAAGGAAGGAAGTTTGTGCTTTCAAAGAACAAGGTTATTCTCACCTGTAATCCAGCCTATAAACAACATCAAAGTGACCCCAAACTATGAGGATTAAGTTCAGTCTCATAGTGGAGACTCAGGTTTCTCCTGAAATGTGTGTCAGCAACGAGTATTTCCACACACCTCCCTGTACAAAAGAACTTTACCAACATGTTTACTTCATCACAGTTTTATGGGACCTCGAGGAGTCAAAATAAAAGCCAAACTTTTCTCTCTCTCTCTCATGAGAAGTCACTTTCTTCTTGGCCAGTCTGGCGGTGCAAAAACAAGTTTGTTTCTATGTGTCTCCTGCTTTGAGACATGGATGTCAGCTGTGCCTCTGGCCAGCTGGCAGTCAAGGGGGGGGAGGGCCAAATATTTACTGCAGTTTTGTACACAACAAGAGCCAGGTTCCACTTTATACTGCCTCCTGGCAGCACGCTTGTTTGAGGCTATCTGTCATCTGATGGTCATAACAAATTAGAGTCACGGATGAAGTCGTCACCAATACCGAATAGTGCGGTTGAACACAGTGTGAGGAGGAAAACATACTGCATGATGGGTGAATTTCCATCATTACTCACCGATGGTGTTATAGTGTGAAATTGTCTGCTGCATGAGGGCGGCTGGTTAATAAGGGATCTGAATCTGTGGCCTGATAGGGAACCAATGGATGGAGACGTCCAGCATCCCCTGCTAGAATAAACACAGTTCCCTCCTTTCTCCCAGAAACACACCTGCTCATCTTGTCTGAGGGGAAATCGTTCACTCGCCTCTCAGTTTCCGGTGCTTTCATTTTTTTTTTCTTCTTCCTAACGGGCTCAGTTTGTGATATGTGTTCCAGTTGACTGGAAAATTGCCCATCAAAGAGCACAGATGCGAGGAAATGGTTAAATTGCCCATGCTGGTATAACGGAGCTCACCGGGCCTGTTAGCACAGCTGGTTATTATAGTACGTTTGACAGCACTATCGGTGCACCGAGACTGAGATCTCCGTCAGTCCCGGAGAAACTCTATCACTGAAGGCAGATGGATTAATGTCCCCGGTTTCGGACGGGCCTTGAACACACACACACAAGAATCTTTTGTGGAAGTCGTCCTACGTGAGCGTTCCCAGGAAGAGGAGGAA
>CAAKHC010016809.1:0-11104 GCA_901007825.1 Macroramphosus scolopax | reverse complement strand
CATGCTAACAGAGGTCTTAGCACCAAGTCGGTCTTACTCTGGGGTCATGACCGCGGTGTTCGCCGCAGACTACCTTCAGTCCAGCTGGGGTCGACCCTCCAGGCCTGGGAAACATTTGAAGCTAAAGCTAACCCTTAAGTCCACACCCGAGGGAGGGGTCAAGAGGTCAGTTTACCCAATTTACAAAGACATGTTTTTTCATTTATGCCTTCTGGTATCCAGCCAAGCAAATAATGCTGGTTTTTTTCATGCATCTACTAAAGGAGGTGACGTATAAATGAAGCTGCTGCTGAAGAGATGCACGTCTGATTCACTGATTTACCGTCTGAATGTCGATATCGGTAGATCACACGATGTCGGAGGCGATGTGACGGGAGGTTACGACCCTCCAAGAAGACAGAAGGCTACATAAGATTTAAGTTTTGAATTTGGGCTCATTAAAAAAAAAACTTGTTCAAACAGTTCATTTTTCATCCTGAATATTTCTTCTGATTTCTGTCTCAAAAGAGGGAACAAATGACAAAAAGAACATTTGGTATCGAACCAGAATTCCACAAGCCTATAATTAAATACTGATTTTACTTCCCTTTTATTTCGGGTTTTGTGGTGTTTCAGCATCGTTCATCACACGACTGATATTAACAGCACGCACAAAGATTTTCCTCTGAATCGTAACTGAAGTGGTCGTTCATCAGGAAGCTTTGTGGGCTCGTGTGGGCAAACAGTCTGAACGTTTCAACAGAAATTCAATCAGTCCAGTCAATAACCGCCGTTTATTCCGCAGGACGACAACGACGGCTCTACAAACGAAGGGATCTTTGTATCCAAGATTGTTGAGAAAGGTCCAGCAGACAAGGAGGACGGCCTTCAAATCCAGGACAGAATAATAGAGGTACGTGGAGCCGCTGCTTTGTACGCTCGAGTGGTTGATGTGAAAGAGAAGAACAGGATGAAGGTCTGGAGGAGGGAAGCTGCATTATCTGACGGGTGCTCTTTACGTTTTAGGATTTTATTGCAGCCTAAGAAAATAAATTCTGCAGTAAGTCCGTACATATATAAGACGAAGGCTTCGTTAAGTCGGGCTTCGGAGAAAAACCCGAGGAAAGGCTGTTTGTCTTCTGTTTTCGCGGGGTGAGAAAGAGTCCTGTGTTTGTTTCCTAGCTGACGAATCCCTCATGACAGCGCTGCCGTGCAGCATCCTCCGCTCACCTTTTAAACACAATCCTGTGCGGAGAGGCCGGCTCACCCCGGGGTCGGCTCGAGAGATGCATTAAATACTCAACATCACAAAGGTTGCTTGTATAGAAGCGGTTGTCAGCCGGGATCCTACACAATGGCGGCATTGAACAGAGCTGGATGTGGATTACAAGTGTGGATTACGGCTCGCCAAGAGATAGCAAATATGGTTTGTCGCGGGCTTTATTGTCGAGGCTGAAGTGAAGCTGCAAACGCGCATTCTGGCCAGAAACGCTGCTTCCAGTCGTCTGTCCACAAGTCGTCCGTCACAAGCCTCGCATGGCTCTCAGTATTATGGCAACACCTGTTACATACATGTGACATGTTCGTTGAAGCCTCTTCAAGTCTCTTCAAGTCGCCGCAACTCGATATTTGTCGTGACGTCCCCCCAACAAAGGGCAGGTTGACCCCGCTCGTCAATCTGAGGCAGGAAAGGCGACTCCGGGTGAGCCGCTACCTGCTGCACGAAGAGACATTAGCTCATCGATGACACATGGACGTGTACCGGTGGAGCAACAAGAGCTCGCGCTCCGCATGTATCTGCACCGCCTGCTTTTATGAGCCCGCGTCCATATGTTTGCCTCGGTGTTGCAACACGGCTGAGGAATCATGTTAATAGGCCAGATGTTTGCTGTATCTGTTACCGGAGGAGCTTTAACGTGGAGACACCCTTTTTTTTTTATCAGATTTAAAAACACAGACGATGCTTTAGGATGACGCTGCAGTTTGTTTTTGTCCTAAAGAGGGAACACATGAGAAGCCAGGGCGCCTCAGGAGGTGGCTAAGCACCCTATTATGTGACCGTTTCTTTTAAAGAGGCGAGGGATTACCAGACTAATAATGACAGAATTAAGCATTCACACATTGAGGTAGGATTCTATGGACGCTTCAGAGTCGTGTTCTTCACGTTGGCGCTTTTCATCGGGTCTGAAACCGGAGAGCGGAGATGGTTCATATTTCCATGACTCCCTCTTTGTATGCTGCAGAGCATAAAGTTCCATGTCATGTTTTTCTTCAGGCCACAATAAGGAACGCGACGTCATAATGACATGTTTGCAGTTGTGTGTGGGTTGCATCTTTAACCCCGGCTGATCGGGTCCCTGAACTCCGGTTTACTGTGGTGATTCAAAGCAATTTAATCCCAAGAGCCCGAAGGCAGTTCCATGTTCATGTTTTGAATTTGCGGGTTGAAAACCGACAGCTCGTGGCTCCGTCCTCGTTCGCGTCCTGTGTGGGACGCAGCGCAGCAGAAAAACAGAAGCTCTTCGAGTTCGGGTTTCTCCTCACGATACTGCAGGAAGCTTTTCTTCAGCCACACACGGTGCCACTCGAGTGGCATTCACATGCAACCAATGATTCCTGCAGAGGATGTATAGTCCAAGTACACTCGGCTTGAGTGGCTGCTTCAACAATAGCAGGATAATACACATTATATGGACATCATACATATATATATTCCTGCACAGCATTGGTTGATTGTGCAGGAAAGCTGATGGAAGTTGGTGGAGAAGATTTTCTGAGAAGCTAAAACTTTAGAATTTCAACATTAATTGGAATTGAAAGTTCAAAAGTTCGTCGCTGACTTCGTCCGTCCTGTAGTCGGTGCTCGACACGCGGCACCGCACCTTCGTCTATGGCAGCGGCTGCACCTGGAGACGAAAGGGGTTCAGTATATCTGAAGGAACGAAGCGATTCGGGGATCATCCTCTCGCTAGCTTCCATGTTGAGTCACCACCAGCCTCATCGTCAATCGTAGTGGAAAGGGAAACGCCGACAGCCACTTCCAGTGCGTGACAAGCGTCGTATCACACGGTTGTCTGTCGTCTTCCTGCAGCGGAGGTGTTGCTTCCAGTCAGCCTATATGGATGTACCATGTTACCATGTACATGACGATCCGCGGCTCCTTCTTCTATAACGGGCTCTTAGCGGGGGAGTGTGATAGCAGATGGCCGTCCTCTCGCCGAGCTACAGGCTGGTATGAATCAGGACATGAATGCCTCCTTGTTCAGCCAGACATTTTTTCTCATAAAAACCTGGAGCTGTGTTTGCTCTCGCCGGCCCCGAAAATATCTCAGCACTCCGGTCAGGATCCGCCGCTGTTTGCCTCCAGGATTTGATAAATAACGTCTAGATTCAGTTAAACGGGCGATCGAGCCCGCGTGAAGGGCGCCGCGCCGCAGCTAATCGTGTTTTTAGATAGCTGATTGATTATTTAGGGGAAAATATTTACACACTTTGTGTCAATTTAATTCGTTTTTGTCTTCAATCTCACTTCGCATTGAAGAATCGACCTTCAAGGGTTTCTTCTTCTTCTTCTGCGCGACGAAGCCGCGTCGCGAGTCGGATCGGGAGTGTGAGAAGAGGAAGAGGACGGAGCCGCCGCTGTAAATGTCGCCTTGTAAATCCTCGGCAAACATTCTCAGGTCGCAGAGGGTGAACAGCAACAACCACTTTAAAATAAACCGACACAGGGAGATGCCAGTTCTAATATGGAGGACAAGATTGCGTGTGTGTGTCTCAGGGAGGAGGAGGAGGAGGAGGAGGAGGAGGAGGAAGAGGGGGGCAAGCCAGCCAGCCAGCCTGCAGGAATGTCTTCCAGCTAAGACAATATTTATATAAATATGTAAACTGGATGTCATTTGATTTGGAGTGGGGAGAACGGAGGGCCAGAATTCAGAACAGGCGTCTCATTCTACGAGCACGAGGGCACGAAATGTTTGATGGCAGACGATGAAAGCTGGAGAATCTCTGTCAGTGTAACCTGTTTAAGATGGATAATGGACTGATGAGCTAAAGAAATGTGGGTCACAATCAATTAATCATCAGTCTAAAATACAGGAAGCTGTTCTAGATAGTCAGACATGGACGTGACTACCTTACGACGTTCTATGATGTCTATAAGTTGTAGAGGTGTGACTCTATTTTAAAGGCGCAGCTGCAGTTCCTCACTTGTCACTTGCCCCGTGAGTTGCGAGGTAACCCACCGTGAGCCACTAAACACCTCGAACCTCCCTGCAGTTACTTAAGTATCAAGTCACCAGGCTAGACGCAGCTTAAGATCCAGCCAGCGAGCACTTAGCGAGGGCTGACAGCGACGGGAACCGAGCCCCGTCTGCAGCCCGAGGGGCCTGCGGCTCGCCTGCCGAGGAGCCGCGGACTGTCGGATAATTATCAGAAACGTCCTTCATGTTTTTATATTGATTGATTTGTGTTTCTGAAAGTTGTGTTTAGCTTAGGAATAAGGCTCAACTGTCAGTTCCAAGTCGTGGCAGCACATGGCGTCCTCAGCAGGACATGTGCCAAACGTCCCCCCCCCCCCCCGGCGTTATTTCTGACCTGCAGAGCTACGAGCAACAGACAGGAGTTATTTCCCTCAGGGCGATCACATGTTGTTTGGCATTCTGAGGCAAGAAGCAGGTCTTTGTCAGGAACCTTTATTGGATTGTGGCCCCTGTGCAGGCAGTGTGTTTATACCCCAGATAGGCGAGCTGAATGCGGATGAATCCAACCCCGGGCTAAGCGCCCGGCGTTGAGCCACACCGCATTCCTGTGCCCCGTGGTCCAGCTGAGAGCGGGAGCAGGACATTAAATCAAATCTAACTTTAAAGAGTCCATAATCAGCTTCTGGTGGAAGCCACTGCCCTATGCAGAGCTGGTTTTAAGAAGAGAGGACAAGCACATCTTTGTTTTCCACTGCTCCTTATAGGGGGGAGGGGGGGGTTAAGATGTGGAGTCTAGAGATGGTGTGAGGTGAGCTTATACCTCCCTCCAGCCAGAAGGCAGCTTTTGTCTCTGCTCCTCGCCACACACAGAATATTGTATTTTCCACTCAGTTTAAACAGCTCGCGTCCTCAAAGGCGAGCCGACGCTTGATGTTCCGCGGAGACGTACAGTCTGGATCGTACTGTAAATATGTTTGCTCTGCTCCAACACAGTCTGGGCTCCCTTGTTCGTTCGGAGGCAGCGGGTTAATTTACGACTCCGAAAAAAAAAGTTTTTTTTAAAGGGAGCGGGAATAGTCGGGTGTAATTACGGCTAATTTTCCTGCCAATCAATCACGGGACTCGTGCAAATGGATCAGAAACAATCGGCTCAGGTTGCTCCGCCAGCTGCTCCTCGTGTCGGCCCCTGACCCCGAGCGCAGACTGCCCACCGACTCCTAATTAACTACCCTCAATTAAACCCTAATAGGCTGATTAACAGACCCGTACTTGTGCTGTAATGGCCCGTCGTTTCCTTCCAGGGCTCCTCTGAAGTAATTACTGCTGTCTCTCTCTCCGTCAGGGCAGAGATGGGCTGAGCAGACCTGACACCAGCACATTCCCCTCTGGTTGAATTCCTCAGAGTTCAAAGCCCCTTTTTTATGATACACATCTATTGACAAAAAGAAGTGAAATTGTGCCTCGTCCTTTGGTAATCTCCTCATAAACTCGTCTTCATCACGATGATAAACCTGCAACCCAACCAGCCTATGAAGCTCTCTCACATTATGAGTCTCCACCAGGGAAACAAACAGCCGTCCCCTTAATTAAAGGTTTTATCAGACGTATCTCCCACTGTGTCGATGACAGTTTAAAACCTTGCGTAACTGCATTTTAAAAACTTTCTTCAGCAGCTTTTCTTCCTCGTCAGCCGGCAGGAAGGAACGAAGAGACACAATTCTTCACTACGGTTGTTGTTTCGAGTAGAAATAAAGGTGTTCGGAGGGAGTTTGCTCCACTTAGAGCCGACACAAAGTGGTGTTTTGACAAACATAAGAACCAAACGGGGGCCGGTAATTGAGGGAACGCTCGATGGAGGCGAAACAATTAGGCGGAGACGACGGTGCCAAGTCTCGGCGGTGAAGTAAATCAGAAGATATCGACATTAATTACAACTTTGGCTGTTATAATTGTTTCTGTTGGGTTTATTGGAACCTGTTTTCTTTTCAGTGGCACCCGGCCTGATCAGAGAGATACAGCAACGATATGAGCCATCGGATGGACGTTGGTCCATACGATTTTCTTTTAAAGGCTTCGAATGCAAACCGACATGAAGACGAAGAAACACTAAGATCTTACTTATTGACATTCATACAACTCTCCAATACTTTATTCCCTGCTCATCAAACACAGCAGGTCTTCTGTCCAATGCCATTACAGATAAGTCCGGCCTCACTTTTCTTTATATGTCCGACTCATAATATTCCATCCTGAAGCAATTTGCCTAATCTGAATTTTCCAAAACCCTGAAGGGTGCGTGGACGAGGGCAGCAGGGTAATGAACAGGTCCGCGGTTTGAGCTAATGGCTTTAGCATTAATGTGAGCCGCCTTTGTGCAGCTACTTTGTATTCACGGCGATTTGAGGGGACGTCAGGCCTCAAGTTGACGGGCTCCTCCGAACCTGTCGTACGTCTTCAGCTTTGTCGATCACGTTGCGTGACGTTTCCTTCCCTCATCTGTGACCCCCCCCCAAAAAAAAGTGCCAGTTTGACCTTCAGAACTTGCATGAGGCCCTGATGTGCAGCTCATCAGGCTCCACACACAGCAGCACCGGCGGATGCCGCTGCCAACAGATGTTAGGTTTCATTTTGTAAAGCTCAATTAGGACTTAACAGATGCAAAACACACAGGGACGACATCAGGGTACATAATTGGCCCTCCTGTACGCGGCAGATGTTCGGTAATATCTCAGCTAATTGGACTAAATCTACAGATATTCTCCTGAAGGAAGTATTTAAGTATATACGTAGAATCATCCTGCAGTACAAAACTCACCTGCTTGTTTCAACTTCCCCTTTTCCGTGAAGTAAACAATGCTAGCTGCTGCTAATTGGTCGGTATGCTTTAGCAGCTTGGCGAGCTACACCGCTAATAAGCCGAAGTCTGCTGTGTTTCTTCATCAAAATGTGTTCTCGGCTCTGAACAGACTCCTGGCAAACGCCTCCCGTGTTTGTGTCGCCGCCACTCCCTTTTTCTCCCAAGACTCTCTTCAGGAGGTGTCGAGGTCGCCTGCATTCACCAGCCAACTGGTGGAACTGGTGGCCGCCGCGACGCCTTTTCTCATGCAAATGTGTGCAAATAGAAAACATTGTTCGTCAGCGTGGCTCCCCGTCTCTGTTACGCCGCTCAGCTTTGGCCTTTCTCCCGTTCCCCCGAGAGAGATGTTCCTTTTCAAGTTCTGCCTCTTTTTCTCATTCGAGACTTCCTCTCCCCTTCTGACGAACCGTCTGGAGGAACGGGAGCTGCCTCGCGGGGCCTTGCAGGGACCAGAAGAAGCGGTCGCCTCCTGTCTTACTATGTAGTGGAAAGTAAAGGGTACTTTCACCCAAATCTCTTCTTTCTCTGAGAGTACACAAGTGCTCTCCCTGCGAGGGCGCGCTGATTCCGCCTATATGTTACGTGATCTGTATCACCGAGTAATTCTGGAGCAGCTCTCCGCCATTCCTGAGGATGTATCTTAATGAAGTCACTCTCCTTTTTGGGTCACGTTACCGGGTGAACATCCTCGACTAGCTGATATGTAGTGAAGACTCAGCAGGAGCTTTCACTTCTATCTGCTCTTTTTATTAGAAGCACATGTTTAATAACTCGTCTCTTCGATTCACGCTGACCCTCGCCGCGTTTAAGTCGCGTCCTTAAAGCAGCACACCTCGTACCCGGGGGTTGGATAGGTTGTGTCCACAAATTCCTTTTTAGATTATGACATACGATAGCGCTCAGGCAGAGAAAAATAACCGGCCGGGTTCGGGAGAAGCCTCGGACCACCGGCTGAGAGCGCGGAGCCCCGTGCCAAGATCAACGCCAAGGTGTCAATAAAGATACCTTTACTCCCCGCTAACAGAGGAAAGCTTTGATTAGGAAGATGTAGCGTTTCATCGGGGAGGCGTGCCAGCCGACGGACGCTCGCTGCCATTTCGTCGGCACCTTGGAGTGAGATCCAAGCAACCTTTTTCCCTCCGTATTCCGGCGGCGTGCTCGGCCAAACGGGTGATTGATACGTCCAGCTGGTAGAGGATTTCCCCCCCCGAGGAAGAGTTCCCAGCTCACTTTGAAGGAGAATATTTTCTCTCATTGACATCTCATGAAAACATAAGTCTTCTAGTGGAAGGCCGGGTCGGTGCCATCTAACGCCTCTAACGTCACTCCTATCCTGGCTGGACTTTAGGTCCATTGCTGGCCCGACACCAGGAGTCGGGCTCCTACGTTTAAAAACGAGGAAATTAAGCCTTTTGTCGCTGTACTTTCCACACACCCGTCCTGCCACAGCGGAGGCCGGGAATAAATAGAAAGAGGTTACGAGTGCCAAGTGGATGAAAAGGTGGAAAATTATTGCGAGGTGAAGCAGGCTGCTTTTTCTCTCGTAGACTGCTGAGATATACAGTTTACACGAGACCACGAGGCTAAAAAAGAATCTATTATTGGGGAAATAGAACTGAAAGGTAATTATGTGGCATGGCCCTGCAATGATTTAATGCCAGGGCTCGTTTTAAGTCGGACTACGGAGATCAGAGGCCACATAAACTTACCTTCAACAATACAGAGAGCCTTGTTAAATACTTGGTTTCTTCTCTGCTACTTTACAAGGTCACCGTCGTCTTTCAGACGTGACCTAGATTTACACAAGATATCTATTTTACCTTTTTGTTTTCCTATCAGGAGGCTTCATCTCGCCAGATTCTGCCAGGACACGCTCGCGGTGATAAGACAGATCAACACGGAGTGTATGAGAGCGTAGGAGGAGCTCAGGAATCCGGCCACCTGAAGCAGCACTGATGCAGATAAAAAGCAGATTTAGGACACAGAAAAGGGGCAAAACTGTCTGGTTTCAAATCCTTTTGTGGATGTTGAGTTTGACGTCATTCTCGACTGATGTCACAGAAGTTCTGACCAACTTTTCGCGTTAAAAAAAAGAGCGAAAATATAATAAAACGACCTTCTTGGAGACGCAGCCTGTGAAAGAACAAGGCTGGTTTTAACACGGTGGCCTCGCTGCTCTCCAGCCGTGCTATATCAGGCCAACAGCTGCTGTCTCTCAGCGAAGGCATGCTGCCTGCCGCAACTTGGCTTCCACACACTCTGGAATCGAACACAAGGCCCTTTTATATTTGGGCTTATGGCTTCGAGAAAAAAAAAAAAAAATGGCACGCAAACCCTTCGCTCTATCTTTTTGCTTTATCAGCATTTAGAAATACAAACATCGAATCTTGTCTAACATTGAACCCTGAGAGTCTGGATAAATAAGCTATAACCTCTCTGCCGCATAGCTGCTCTCTTACCTTTCTTGATTTAAAGAATTAAACATGGTAAACGCCTGAAATTCCTTGAATCGGAATCAAAAAAAGAACAAGAGAACAATCCGATTTTAATGGAGTCGGAGTTATTTCTGTTTGAGCAGCGCTGCTGCAGCTCAGTCAATGACAGCTTTAAACAACATAGCTGGGACTGCCGCCCAGTGCAAACTCTCCTGCAACTGTAGAACCGAGTCGAGAGTCTCCGTCTGCCCTCGCTGTCCTCTGTTACCGTCCTCCGCTGCCAGAGCTCGCCTGCACGTCTTGAAAGCAGCTCACATGTTTGATGGTTGCAATAATCTTTTCAACATTATCACCACATTCTCAACTGGCTGTGAAAATATGAACCACGTTGGCTGAATGAAAGCTTCTCTTGTCCCATCTGGACCTCCTCCCAGTCCCTTACCACCAAGTAGCTGACTTGCTGCTGTACACAAACCACAACCGTAGCACATAATACTGGCACACTGTCCTTCCCCCAGAAAAGCATTTCACATCCTGCGAGGAGACGTTTTTTTTCCATTTCCAGAGCGGGCTCACGTAATTCGGACAATAAATAGGAAATGTTCGTGGCACAGGCTTTCGGCCCCGGAGTTCAACGTTTCCTTCGGGGGTAAAGCGAGCGAAGTGGTTCCAGACTGTTAATGTGTGTCACGGCGGAGTCGGAGCCCTGTGATTATTTTGGTGCAAAAGGTCCAAATAAACCCCGCGCGGGTCACGACCTCGCTGATCTGAAACAAATGTGCCTCGCTTCGCAACCGCCGTCGAAAAAAACCCTTAAAGAGCCGAGCGGCTGCAGTCGGAGCGACAATAGACTTTTCTTCACCTGTCCCTCTAAGCTTTGGACACGGCGGCTCACAGGCCGGGCTTTATCCACGCCGCAGTTTATTTACACAACATCATTCGTCGGGGAGCGTTAAGGCAAGTTTTTAGGCAAATATACAAATCCTTCCCTGAGCCAACCTTTTATAGGCTCTTTAAAACTGCGTCTAGACGAACGCCTTGTTCATCAATCACGATGCGTTCGCTAAGTGAGTGGATCTCGTCTCCGCCGCAGCACATCAGCATGTATGTTTCACATCCATTCAAGTCGGGCGAACGCAGCTCATGAAAGAAAGGATTTCCTCTTAAAGGCGAGCGATGCATCAAACGGCGCGAGTCAAACGCTTTCAAACACCTTCAAAGCCGACAGGCCTCCGTCAAGTGCGCCGCAGCTATCTGCGCCGCTCTCCGAACCGCCCGACGATTTACACGGCCCTCGGAATACAGTCAATATTTATGTAAGCATGTACATTACGGGCGGCCCGTCGGAGCGCTGATCAAACGTTTCTTTCATCTTTGACCTTCCGCCGACTCGACTCGCAGAAGCCTTCTAACCAGGCCGGGGGTAGTCGAATGTCAAGCTGGGTGTTCGCCAGGGAATTGAGACCAGCTTCATACACTGAGGGCCGAGGCTGTTGCATTCCCAACCCCTAACACACACACACACACACACACACACACACACACACACACACACACACACCCCCGGCCTACCTAAGACTGTAAACTTCACTCTGACACCCCGCAGTGACCGAAGTTATGTTCCTCTCACAATG
>CAAKHC010016803.1:0-10653 GCA_901007825.1 Macroramphosus scolopax | reverse complement strand
AAAGAACTAAAAGGGGCGGTGGTGACTAGGTGAATACATTAAATCAGCTCGTTATCCCTGCACAAGAAGTGTGTGTGTGTTGTGGGGGGGGGTACATGGGGCGAAAGAAAAAAAAGCACAAGTCTCGTCAATGGCAGATTCCTCAAGATCGAATAGAAAAAAAAATGAAGGGCTTGGTTTGCATTTCCATATTCTCCTGTCTCTTAAATCAAAGTCCTAGTGTGTAACTGTTGATCAAGCCGAGGATAAACGTCTTCTATTGTTTATTCCTGTTTTGGCGCTCCTGTGTGGGAACAGAAGAAACATAGAATTAGACTTCCAGTCAGCGGATAGAAATCATGTTCATCTAGTGTCAATGTTACTAACGAGGAAGACGTTACTAACCTGATCCAACCGGGAACGGTTCTGTATCTGAGGAGGTTCAAACGTCTGTCAAATGGAGCAAAGAAAAGGAAACGATTAGTCACAAATCAACATTTAGCTTGGAATTTCTTGTAATGGTGAAATATAAGACTGAGGTGGTCAGTGGCGACATATCTGTGCCCACCTTGCGCACCTCTTCCTCCTCCTCCTGCCTCTTCTCGTAATGGGAGAAGTCATCAAAGATGGAGGTGGTGTGTTTGTAGGTCGCGATGATCTTGAGCACCTGTTTGGCCTTCTCCAGAGGAACCTCCTGCGTGTCACGGGAGTTGGTCACTGGCTTGTTGTCGTTGTTCTCCAGGCGGATGTGGCGCAACTGGCTATTCGGCACATCCTTAACAAACAACCAGTCCACGTCAAACTTGCCCTTCCACTTGTCCTGTGCCCAAACACCAGCGCTGGTGCCATAGTCCACCGGTGAGCGCATCTCTGCCACGCCGCAAAAATGACCACTGCCGTTGACACTGAACAGCAGGTACACGGGGCCTTTACCGTTCATTGCCCGGAAGGCCGAGTCCAGCCGCTTGTTGCCATGCTCCGTGCTGCACCAGATGGAGTACTTGATGGAGCGATGGATATCATCCTCAGAGTAGCTCTTAATGATGAAAACACGGCCATTCTTCAGGTTCCATTCAAAGTCCTTGGGGTTGTAACTGTGGGAGGCACGCAGCTTGTCCAGCACCGGGTGGGACTCTAGACCAGGTCCCTGGCTGGCAGAGGTTTGGGGGCAGTTGTTTCCACCACCAACCACACCCATCACTCCACTCCCGTCGTGGCCGGGGCCTCCCTGCCCGTAGCCTTGGTTACGGTTACGTGGAGCAACCCAGCGGGTCTGGGGTTGTGGGGGCTGGGTGTGGGTGTGGGTGTGGGCGTGGGCGTGGGCGTGGGTGTGGTTTTGGTAGGGCTGAGGTGGAGGCTGATGATGGTGCTGATGGTGCTGATGATGATGGGGGGGTTGGTGTTGTAAGGCCATTGGCTGCATCTGGGGCAGGGGGGGCTGCATGGGTCCTTGCTGCATGGGTCCTTGTGGCATCCCATGAGGCAGACCGAGAGGCTGCTGCTGCTGCAGGGGGGCTTGAGCTACTTTAGTCACTGGTCCTTTATCCCAGGTGCCAATGTTCATGTTGTGTTTGATGGGTGGCGGGGGCAGAGCTCCCCCTGGATTTTGCAACCCAGGCTTCACCTTAGCTTTAAGCTGCTGCGGCTTGGCGGGCTTGCTGGCAATAGCCGCCCAGGAGGTGGGTTTTGGTGGGGGCATTCCAATGGGTGTGGCTCCGTTCCCCGTGGCTTGCACCGCAGGGCCCCCGATCACAGATCCCACAGCCTTGACTCCAGAACCCTGGCCAGTGACGTCCCCTCCGATCTTCAAACCAACCATGCCCTGCTCCAGGCTGTTCATGCCGGGGGCTTTGCTGAGGGTGTCACTGTGAAAGCCCGTCTGACCGTCAGGCACCAGGGTGCCCCCCAGGGAGCTGGGGGGATAGCTGTAGCTGCCACCGTACGCTGAACTTTGAGTCTGCTGGCCCTGGGAGCCACTCGTGCCCCAAGCAGAGAAGGCAGGGTTTTCAGGGAAAAAGTTAAACCTGTGGGGGTAGATGCTGCTGCCCAACCCCCCCGGCTGGCCAAACACTGTGTCCGGCATGAAGTGATGGTCTCCATTACTCAAGTGTCCGTAAGAGGTGAGGTATGGAATAGGGGGGTCCCCGCCTGTAGACCAGGGAGCCTCGCTGAGAGGGTACGGAAATCCAATGGAGGGGGCGTAGTAGCTGGACAGGTAGGGGTCGGTGATGGACTGGTAGCTGTTGTTCTGGACACATGAAAGTGAGCAACGTTAGAATATTACTGCCGAAATCTCCTGATTTCATAAAAGATGTATTTATTTGTAACTATCTTACAGCTGGGCAGTGCTTTATCTTAATACCTTCAGAATACAAATCATCGCCATGGTAACAGTGGAGCATCACTTAGATGATTCAAGATGACCCATATTTCCCACATCATGACATACAGACGGACAAGAACAATCCCCCCACCCCACCCCACCCCTCAGGTTCCACTTTATTCATATTGTTGAGTACCACAGCCACAACTTTCTTATCTACACACTTCGACAGACTCAAACACAACGAGGATGAGGTTACATTATAAGAAGCATTTCACTTGGTGTTTATAACAACGAATGTACCCGGAATATCTTATCATGTGGTCCTAAATCCATCTAGACAGCATTTTCCTTCGAGGACACACTGAGGTTTACCTGAGTTGATTGACCAGTGAGGTATGGCTCAAAGTCATTGTCATGGACCGTCTCCTTCTGATGCAGTGAACCATTTTGCACTACAAGAAAAACAAAATATTATTAATACACATTTAAAAAACCCATGTATGGATGACAGAGGTGTGTTAAGACAGTTTAAAAAAAAGTGGGGCAGATGTTCAGCTATGAAGCTGTATTCAAGTTTCCATACAGTGATTAGAGAATCAACCTGCAGCCCAGAACAAATGTATCATGGAAGCTCCCCAGAACCTCTTGGATCTCCTCCACGTACGTACCCAACACTCGTGTTTCTAGGACACCGTTTCATATTTAATTCCCATCTTATTAAGTCTCATCATTCAATCACTGCCTCGACTCAATACAGGAACAGGAAGTACACTTGGTTCATTCTTACTAGGGATCCACTGACTGTGAAATTCAGGGCTGATAAAGATACATTTCTATTCCACCTGTTTATTTTATTGTTGTTTTCTTCCCCCTTTCCCCCCAAAAATCTCCAGCATGAAAATAAAAGAAAATAATCAGCTCTTCATCACGTCATCTTTGAATGAGCACAACTTTCAAATCATCCAAATTTATGAGAAACAACCTTTAAAAGGAACCCTTAATCGGAAAACAAAAAAAAGAAAGCCTGTTATAAAAACTATCCACCTAATCAATTAGAAGTCTGATATTGTCCACAAGTATTAACAGATAAACATCCGATATGCAGATCGGCAGATACTGATATTGATCTGATAAATCATGCATCTACATATTCTACCCACGTGCACAACATGCCAACATATTTGCATCATTGTCCTTCATATTGCTTGTGCCAAAATCCAATTTTGTCCCAATTATCTTAGACACACACGCACGCGCGGGGGCACATGTAGTTATAACTACCTGTCAATGTGACAAATAATAGCAAATTAAACATGTAATCTAAAGACAAACTATCCCCCCACTTTGTTCACACTATCCAAAGTGCACAGTCCCAGTATATCACACTCATTCTCCCAGATTATAACCAGATTATAAATAAAAAAAAGGAGCCACACTGATTCACATCCCGTTGAAAGACGCTGATTTCCTCCGAGAATGAAACTCGGGCCTTCAACAAGACAAAAACTATCACCAGTCATCCTTCTGTGTTCTCACCTTTAGATGCTTGTCCCTTTGATCTCTGCATCCACGTGCGACCATGAAAGAAAAGAGAAGGGACACATGACCATTTTATAAAGAAGATAAAGGATAAGGAGGACGTGTAAATGTGGCTGAATGCTTTAGGAACTGAACATAAGACTACTTCCTGAAGAGAGGCAATGCAAAAAACACTTAACGTTGGCGCTATTTAAAGTGGCTAGCTGCTGGATGATGCAGCCGATAGACGCTTACATTATTATTTGTTATAATACACAGTTTAATGTGCAACTTACGTCGGTTAAGTTAATTAACAGGTTGACGGTGTCGTTCATTGAGACACACAACTTCGCTAGCTAACGTAGCCCCTCAAAATGGCTTTCTAAACGCTATTAGCATTAACTAAGTTTACCTTTTAAAATAAACGGTATAAGCAGGCTGAGCCCATAAATTATATACGACACCTTCCGTGAATTAGTTTATGATTCCTGAGGTTATCTTGAGCCTACAGTGCATTTTAATGTTAGCTTCAAGTCAGGTATCGTTAGGGGAGGGTTTTTTTCTGCTTCGTCAGTTGGCACAATTATATTGTTTCAATCATTCATTTGATCCCTGTTTCTTGGTTTTTCATTTGTCATACATGCACGTTTAATATATTTTCACCGTTTAACAGAATGTTAGCTAACTTCCTAGCGACATGCACCGACCACCGTTAGTGGCTAAAGCTAGCACTTCCGAGGAATAGCCGTAGCCCGGTAAATCGTTAGCAGATGGCTAGCTCGCAAGCTCTCTTCCAGGCGAGGCGTTTCGTCCTTCCTACCTGAGGGTCAATGCTTGTGGCAGACATAATTCATTAAGCAACTCCCTGGATTCTCACAGAGCCCGAGCTTGTGGCTGGATGTCAAGCTCCGTGATCTGAAAGCAAAGTTCACAGCTTCAGATGCTGTTAGGTTGCAGCTTCACGGTTAGCTATATGGCTAGCTTAGCGTGTGGCTAGCAGCGTAGCTCAGGCTCAGCTGTATATTTTCCGCTGTGTGCACGTATCCCAACTTCCACAGTTCGAGTCTGTCGCCTCGTATACTGTGTCCGACAGCAGTCAAGTCCGTGCGCAGGTTTTCAAGTTATGGTTGTGTGTCGCCGGTTGGATCTTTTGTATGTTGGGTAATTCAGTCCTCGCTCGCCTTTTACTTTTGCTTTTTTATTCCAGAGAGAGCCCTCCTCAGTTACGGTAAAGCCCTGTACACTTCCCCAATGGCTACTCCATCCGGGCTTTGAGCCGCCGCTGCAGTTCACATCGGTCCCCGCGGGGTGGCCAAAACTTTCAAGCTTCCAAACCGAACTCTTACACACTGTTAACTCGTTTAGAAAGTTGACCTCTTCCTGAATAGAGGTGCTATCTTTTGGGTTCTAATTGTGTGGGTGGAAACAACGCCACCGGGCCGCCGTAGGTCGGACAGCAGGGGCACATAATTGTTGGGGGTCCAGTTTCAGACACAACACCTGCAGAGCGCGATTGGTTTCTGCAGGGCTCCTCATATCTGATGCAGCTCCTTTACTTAGATATACACTAACTTCCTAGCTTAATATTACTTTACTCACAGAATTGGTAAAGAGAGGAAAGTCTCTCTTGAATCTTTGGGTCTTAAACAAGTCTTAATGTGTTCTTCACAAATGTAATGCCTTTTCAAAAAGAGTATAAAGGTAATATTTTGATAGAATATTACATTTATGTCATTTAAACACTTTTTTTAAGAAAGAGTTGATTCACTAAAATCTTTTTTATAGCATAATCTTGTTTATGTTTTGGGCTTGGGGAGAGTATCATTTTTTTTCAAGTCTCAAGGCCAAGTCATTTTATGTCCTTTTAGGGTTCTCTCTAGTCGTATCTACAGTCATCAAATCTGTGACTCGAGTCCTTGTCATGTGACTCGAGTCGATTTCAGACATTTAAGTGCCATTTGAGATGTATTAGCTTATCGTTTCCAACTTTTGTTCATATTTCTATAGTCCACTAATGGAAGTAGCCTATTTCTACTCACTTAGCTATGCTTTGTACCATTGCTAACTGAAATGTAAAAGATAATCACCACAATATCTGTCTGATATTATTTGCTGTCATGTGAGATACAGAGATGTAAATCCTCATCCTGGAGGAGCTGGACACAGAACCTGATGAGAGTCTGGCCTATGATCAGAGTGACAGTAGTTACATGCTCTCACCACCAGGAGGCAGCGATGATGCATGCACAAGCTACTAAACTGTCAAAGGACCAAATTTACAGAAGGTAGCTATTAATCTTTACAGTATTATGATATTAACAATGAAACCAGGCGTTTATTACCTACAATGTGACACTATAAGAGCAGGCTTTCCCCCGTTTTGTGCTTCATCTCTTTCATTCTTACAATTTACTAAAAAACTCAAGGACGGAGACGTCCTACAGGACCTTGACGACAGGCACCAACACAGAGAGGTCAGAGTCAACAAATATATAGAATTTAGAGGAAAAAGAGCTACTTTTGTTCCTTCATATATGACAAGTCTTATACCTGTGACCTCCGAATGTCATTTCGTTTAATTCTTCTGTAATATCCTGCTCATATTGGGGGTGAACACTTATATATTTTACTATATTATTATATATATATTGTAAATACTCACCTTATTCTTCCATTTACGTTAGCTGTTTTGTCCTGTGTGATGCTGCTTTAGCATCCCGATTCCCCCTTCTGAATTAATAAATGCTACTTGTCCTATTTCCTCTTCCAACAGTCATATTGGTTGATATGCATCTGAAATAATGCCCACGGTTTGTCTCTCTCCTAGGAGGCGGAGCTACATGGCATGTTCGCGCTGTCATTCACTGAAGGATCAATGAGCATACGTTCTGGCATTTGGTGGCTTTTCTGGAAAGCCGTCTCCTGTAGGCAGCTGTGCAGCCCCACACAGCTGATCATATTATTTCAACTGGTGGGCTGCACTCGCTGTCAGTGTGCGCTCCACTATGGACCGCAAAAGGGATGACCGGCACAGCACACAACGACAAAGGACCACCTTCATGCCACAGAATGACGGATGACAGAAGTACCATGCTTTACATCCTCGAGGAGCCTCAGATGCGAAGAGAAGGGGAAAGGCTTCGAACTTTTCAGACCTGGCCAACAGATGCGCCTGTCACATCTGGAGAACTGGCCAAGGCGGGCTTCTTCTTCCTGGGCTCCGGAGATAAAGTGCAATGTTTCTGCTGTGGTGGGATTTTAAGATGTTGGGTAAGCGGGGACAGCCCCGCCGCCGAGCACAAGAGGCACTTCCCCACTTGCAGTTTCATCCTGGGCCGAGCCGTGGGGAATATTCCACTCCAGGTTGGATCCTCTGACTCTGTGGACGGACAGCTGCTGAGCCAACTCCAGAGGATGACCATGGACGACCAGGGGACGACCGGCCAAGCCGTCTACCCTGAGATGGAGGCGGAGGACTCCCGGCTTACTACCTTCCACAACTGGCCCACGGAGGCCTCAGTCCAGCCAGATGTTCTTGCCCGAGCAGGATTTTTCTACACAGGTGCGCATTGTCTCACTATAAAGAATTTACATCCCAAATATTTTGTGAGCATCCGTATTATCAGTGAAATATTCAGCACTGACCTAGTCACTGCCAGAGTGACCTCTCTTTGTGAGAGAGTTCACGGCACAATTGCCCTGCTGAGTCATGATGTTGTGAACAGAACAACCTGGACAAAGCTCGGGCTGCTAAAGAAGTAGAGCTCCACAGCTTCACGCGGGCTGTGGACGCGACCTCATGACCGCTGTCCAACACATGAGGATGATGATGTTTAGATTTGTAAAGATGGTGCTCGTTCACAGGCACGTTCTCTGTCATTAGACTCTTGTCACATTCGTCTTCTGCGTCCCGTCAGGTCACGGCGACAACGTCAAATGCTTCTACTGTGACGGAGGGCTGAGGAACTGGGAGCCGGGAGACGACCCCTGGCAGGAACACGCCAAGTGGTTCCCACGGTAACAACACCGATCTCATACGTTTGCCTCGCGTTCTGCATTTCTGCGTTTGACAGATTATACAGATAAAAAAGCATCTTTGTATTTCTCAGATGTGAGTTTCTGATTCAGTCCCGAGGGCAGGAGTACATCAGCAACATCCAGGATGCTCACTTCCACCTGGGGGAGACTGTGGTGAGGAAATCAGTCGTTATCAGCGTCTCATCTCAAGGAATAAATGACAGTATGTGAAAGAATACCACTTCATGATGTCTGAACATATCTTGCCCTTTCCAGGGGGGGTCTCAGACTTCTACAGGCTCCAGAAACGGTAAGTCAAATCAAATTGGAACAAGCGTCGGGACGACGGGTGTGAAACTTTATTACCACCAGGTCGACCGGGGTAATGAGCTCGTAGCTTTTGAGCTTTGATGCTTTTTGTGCATCCTGAGGTGCAAAGCAGCAACATGTCTGGTTTGTTTGAAGACATGAAGACTCCCGTCGAGGCAGAGGATTGAATTATTTGTAGATTATTTTTTTAATATGAAGGAAATAAACTGGGATCGACCTCGGATACGTCAGAGAAGGTGTCAAACCTTCAGGTTTTTATTAGAAATGAAATGTGACTTGTTTCAATAGTAGAAACACACTTGCAGATTGAAAGAATAATAATGATTTGTAGTTTTGACTCTTGTGAAGAAAGCAGGTCCTCTGCTCCTGTTGAATGTGTGAATCCCCTGAGCTCCTGTTGTTCTGCAGCTGCAGCGATTCTAGAAACTATTGACTGTTGCTCAGGGTTGCAGGGCCGTTGTGAGAGGAGCAACTCTCCCGTACGACCAATGAATTAGAACTCAGGTTTGTGGTTTGAAATGTGACGATGTTGTCTGCTGCAGGATTTCTTCTCCGGTTTAAAGCTGGCTGCTCTGCTCAGTCGGTGCGATGCTGCAGCAGACATCTACTGCATATGTAGATTTATCTTTTCGGGTCCCTCGACAGCTTCTCGTCTCGTCTTTCTCAATTCTGTCAGATGTGGTTGGAAGTTTGGGAGCTTCGTCAGCCATGCTTTCCCCTGTGGTGCAGACTGTGCTGCAGATGGGCTTTGAAGCCAGCCTGGTGGAGAGTCTGGTCCAGACCAAGTACCTTCTGACGGGCCAGCACTACACCGGCGTGTCTGACCTGGTCACTGACGTCCTGCAGGCGGAGGACGAGGACAGACGGAGAGGACAGCAGAGCAGAGGTAGCAGCCGAGGATTCTGACCTATTATCCATCTTTGTTTGGGAAACAGGAAGTCAGGTTGTTAAAATGAGCAACGTGTGTTTTGTTGACTTGTCAGACCCGGAGATGAGCCAAGGCTCCAGTGCTGGAAATGTGAGGACACAAACACCCAACAGAGAAAAAGGTCAGAGGTCAACATTTACAGCATAAACTGCATAAACTCTTTTTTTTTTACATGTTATTTCTATATTCCGTTTCTCTTTTCTCGTGCAGATACGTATCGTCACTGTTGCGGTGCATAACAAGTTCTTTCCCTGTTTATCTAGCTGGTTAATCTGTTCTCCCTCCACAGTGAGGGACCCCAGTCCAGAGGAGCTGCTGAGGCAGCTGCAGGAGGAGAGGACCTGCAAGGTGTGCATGGACAAGCTGGTGTCCATCGTCTTCATCCCCTGTGGTCACCTGGTGGTGTGCGGCGACTGCGCGGCCAGCCTGCGCCACTGCCCCATCTGTAGAGCCGTCATCAGAGGCAGCGTGCGGGCCTTCATGTCCTGAGGCTGCGGTGACCAACCACACATACGAGAGGCCTGGACTTTCCCTCCTGTTGTAATCTTCCCTCCTTTTCATTGAGAAGAAATATATATTTTATCTATTGCGGGTTGCTTGTTTTGTCGGAGTTTCCAGATCTGTAATAAACATTTAAAGCTGTTCGGTGTGTTGTCACGGTGACAGAGGGGAGGCGGGACGTCCAGTGATTGACACACGAGATCATTAAAAGTCTTTTATTGATAAAACACCTATTTACATGAACACAAAGCACAGTTGTGGATAAATAGGACGACGCAGCTCAGATCTCACAGGGAACACAGGACAGAGGGGAGAAGAGGATTACAAAACAAAGAGCTTTCCACTCTTCATACAAAGGAAAAGAATTATCTACAACCATGTGGCATCTTTTCCTGTCATAGCGGAGACGAGCACAAACAGGTCTGAACTATCGCCAGTCACCAGGGTCTTTTGGGGGAGTTGGAATATTGCACTGAGAGGAAGACGAAGGATTTTAGGATCATTTATTTCTAATACTGATTATGTTACAATTTGATGATTTATTTACTTCTCACACGTCAGTCAGCCGACCGGGGAAACTTTTAATACTAAAAGACAATCGTGACAAATTATTGCATCTCGCCAACGGAGGAGCGACGGATCAAATCAGAACAGTTTGGAAATGAGCAGAAGTTTTCGGGCGTTCAGAGGAATCTGACACCCAGCGGGATATTTTTAGGTGCCAAAAAAACACAAAAAACATCTTTGTTCTCTTTAGATGAGACGATTACAAATGTAGCACCAAGTGTCCGACTGAAATATGTTAAAGTTAAAGGATGAGAAGGAACCGGGGGGGGGTCCCATGACTCTGCTCCTGTCAGATTTCATGCAAAATCTGCAAACACACACAATAAAAAAAAAGGTAGAACAAAAAGCATCAGCAGGGAATCAGTAGCAGGTGGAAGGTGCACATGAACACTCTGACCACCAGAGGGCGACTCACACCAACAGTAAGGCAGCGGTGGATGTGACTGCAGCATCAGACCCAACAGGAACAAAGAGGAGTGGGGGGGGG